>JAPYZR010001824.1:0-21105 GCA_030522945.1 Trichopria nigra
AAAAAAAAAAAAAAAAAAAAAAAAAAAAAAAAAAAAAAAAAAAAAAAAAAAAAAAAAAAAAAAAAAAAAAAAAAAAAAAAAAAAAAAAACATAAATAAAAAGAAAAATTCTAATTTTGTATCAACATTATTTAACAATTTGTTCTATTCAAAGCCTGGTTACAAAAAGTAATAAAAGGTAATCAGACGTAATAAAACGTAAAAAAATGTAATAAGGTGTAATAAGGTGTAATATATATACACGCAAATACCCACGCATCATTTAATGTAAAGTTTAATGTGACGTACTAACATGTGAAACCGATTGGTCTATACGTGCAATCGTTCGAAATTCGAAAAAATTGAAAATTGCAAATTTATTTCATTTATTTTATGTATTTTTTGAACACTGGAAAGTTCGTCAAATATATAAATGTATAAAATAAGAACACGAACATTATACATATACCATCTAAGATAGAAAGGTTTGAAAAAGTGAAACTTACATTAAAAAATGAAAGATTAGAAATTGTTAATTGAATATAGACAAGTTAATAGTTCAGCTAACAATCATAAATGTGCTTTTCTTACAAAAAATACTACGCTGCTTTTAACTATTATATTTGAAACGTAATCGTTCAACAATTTTCACTTTTTACTTATATATATAATTTGTATATTTTATAGCGTATAATTATTTCTATTCGTGATCTTAATCACTTATCACACTTATATACGTATTTCTTAAATATATATGATGATTTCTGCAATTACATTTAAAAATTCTCAGTATCATGAAACCTTGTAAATTTTCGACCTCTTACATTAGATATTTCAAAGAAAAAGATTTGTTAAAAAATATTTTCTATAAAAAATAATAACGAAATTTAAAAGTATACAAATGAAAACAATTACAATGTTAATAAAACTCGTTCACTTTTTTTTTTTTAATTGTTGGGTTCTTTCATTACTTGACAGCAATCTATTCAGTAATCTCCAACCATTTGAAGGACGAATAAAAATTAATTCTGATTTACGTATATTGAAAATGCTTTATTTTTAAAATCAATAATTTGAGATGAAAAGGTTTTTTTATGAATGTCATTTCGATTTGGTTTCTCTTTGAAACCATGTATATATATATATATATATATATATACTCGTGTTTTGATGCAATTATAAATTGAGTCTTCTTCGATTTGTCCAAATTCATAAATGCTTATCCTATATTTATTTTGATATAAATTTCATATCAATTAATGGGATGTTCAACTGCAGCATATTATGCTATTTTAGACTACAATTTTCTTCCATACGAGGCATTTATGCACTCATTCACCTTTCCTATAAAAGTAAATCCAAAAGAAGCTTTTCATGGTGAAGAAAATATAATCCGGGCTTGCATCTATTAGGTTAGTTCAATTTTCAGAGGTCCTCACTCCTTTATTTTCTTTTAATTCCTGATTTTAAACAAAGAATAATTTTCTTGAATATTTTACCATACCAGATAGTATTCTCTAGACATCTGTTTTGTTATTATAATAATGTCTTTATAAAGACATCTCTTTTTATATTTTTATAAGTGAAAGAAAATGTGGTGATTTTTATAATAAATCATGAGAATTTTTCTCCGTACATTACACCATTACACCCGTTAAATTACACACGCTAAGAATTATGTCTGATAATCCATTTAAAATAATCCAGATTATTTTAAATTCCCTCAAAAATGTATTTTTCAGACCTTGTCGCAATAAATGTTTAACAAAAATATTCTTCAAAATGTCAAAAATAAAATTTGTGTATTATTTTCTCATTAATACGTTTTTTTCTCAATAAAAAGACAATGTAGGGATTATATACATATAATACTACAATAATTTGAAACATTCCGTTTATAAATATACAATATTGTCATCATTTCAAAGATTTCGTATCGCATTTTTTTAATTTAACGGAGCTAAAATAAAGAAATGAACAATACAATCTTTAAAAATTTTAATCTGAAACGATGTTGATAATTTGTTTAAGTACACTAACACACACATATATATATTAGTGTTTATAATTTGTATAGATGTATACAAATAATAAATGTATAGAATTTATAAAATGACATACAACATCTTTAGATGTGATGTTTTAATATTAAAATTCCTTACGTACATCCCAAAAAATTATTCATACAAATGCAACATTTATGAAAACACATCTCTCTACTTCGATGCCAATTCTATTCAAAAGATCGTAAACGCAACCGCTCATGGATGAGTGATTTATTCGCGGAATCGCAAAAAAAAGCTCATATGCCGTGTCAACGATGATTTACTTCAAGCTCGGTAGAATGTAAACAAAAATTTGTAAACAAAATCCTTCCGGTTCAATAATTTTTTATAAAACCTTATACAATCAAGAATATTTAAAAAATAACAATTCTATATAAAGTATTGATATATTAATAGTAATGTAACAAAATGAAATGTTAAAACCATAAAATAAAAAAATATATAAACAATCGCAATTGAAAAATGCAAAATTACGCGTATGCATATTCTTATTGTTTATCATTTTATCATTCGAAGCTCCGCTGGTTATAAGGAAGTCCACGTGTACGGCTGAAACAATACGACACTGATTAAGTGTTTATTCGTCCAGTAATTTGACACTAGCCTAACCATCGTTCCACAGGTACGCACTTGAAACCAAAGGTTACAATTAATGTAGCTTACATTCCCATGTATACACGAGAAATAGGAAAACAATACCTATGATTAAAGTCAGAGCGCGAGCGTACAAATATATCATTTCCTGCTGGCGGAGTCGATAAAAAGCTCCTATCTGCGGAGCAACTTTTTTTCTATGCATCGATACGTCATTTCGATGAAAACCACTGGAGATTGGCTGCATATATCAATATTTCACTTGAATACCACCTTAATACAGAGTTTCTGGCATTGCTCTTTTCTTATTTTATTTTTATAAAGAAAAACACGATTGGTTCGAAAAAATGTATCTTTTATAAATAAATCTATCATCCCAAGAATACTTACTTCTCTATTAATAAAACTTTGTATATATAATTTTTCAATGTTATTTTTTGTGTTTTATTTGTATATAATATAATTTGAAAAGTATGATAAGACTACAAACTGTAAATAATACCTTGTAAGAACAACCAAAGTTAATTATGCACGCTCACTGATGTAGTTGCTAATACCCAAATGGGGGATGCGACAATAAATAAATAAATAAATAACAAAAAAAAAAAAAAAAATAAGGACGAAAACGGAAACATTTTAGAAATGAACCAATACAAGTTTGCAAAGTTTCTTTTTTTTTAAACTATCTTTTTGCTAAACTTTCCTTTTGAAATGAGAGGGATCTGTGATTTAACTTCTGATGTTAAAATTACAGGGTACAGTAAAGCAACTGTGAATATTGCATAAAAGATGTCAAAAGTACCTTTAATAAAAAACCTGAATTATATACGTATATGATAAAAAAAATATTAATTGTTTTAAAAAAGGATATAAATTATATTTGAGATTTATTTCCTTTAAAAAAATTATAAAAAAATATTTTGAAAAACAACGTTTGTATAACTGTATAAATTTCATGGAATGAAATTTCACACTCATATTTACGTATATACAAGTAACTTTTTTTAGAAATAAATATAAATTTAATTTTGTATTTTTACTTTAAGGAATATGAATGATGTAAAGAATCTCGTTCATACCACAATCCATTATGTTTGGAATGTCATCACGTTCGAGATTTCATAACAAAGCGATTATGAGGAATCGAAAGTACAAGCTGTATACAGGTCGTTACAAATACTGAACTCGTTTACTTGACTCCCTAAGTAAAATGTACAGGAGCGACCTGTTGTCCATATAAGTACTGGTCAAATAAGTAGAATTTACTAGTTTTCAAGTAAATTTTACATTTCTTTTTTTTGTGTGTAGGAATTCAGGTTGGATATGAATACAAAAGAATTTTGCACATTGTGCGCCCCCTATTGTGAGCCCATTGAAAAACTAAACTTTATAGCAGTCGAGGTTCAAATGCCGGTAATGATGGAATTTTCAATATCGGCATTATTTCGTATATATACCCGTTTCTACGACGGCCTGAAATTACGTCAGGAACTTTAATTATCCTTTCATTTAATTAGTGAAATTTGATTTTTAATCAATATCTAGTTTTTCATAATAGTGTGAATGTTTAATACCCGTTATGCTTACGTAAAATCAATATTCAGTATACTTTATTTACTTTAATATTTGTTATCAGCTTGAAATTGTATTTTTACTGCGCTAATCATGTTAATTCATTTTTGTCATTACTGTTTTACGTGTTTTTTTTTTATTACCATTCGTTTTCGTATGAAGATATTGAAATTGCCACGACAAGGCAGTCCTCTCATGGTATACGTGGGCGTGTATCGATTGTTCCGTAGTTTTACTATTTTCGAGAATTTAATCTACATAGTACTTAAACTATTACGTCAATCTTGGTGTGGAAATCAATATTTTCGTATTTTCCGTATTTTTATGAAGCAAATGACGACTACCAATAACGTCACGGGGGAATGAAATGATTAATGTACTTTTATGTACAATATTAGAAGTAATCATATCTTGTAGAAATTTGAAATCACGTAACATTATATACAATATAAACATTATACTTTAACATAGAATTAGATTATACATTTCATCACATTGCTACATCCAGATGACAAACAGAAAATAATATAACTGTATATAGAACTGCAATGCTCGAACGCACTATGTCAAAAACACAATTCATGCGAGAAGTACACACTAATATAGCTTTATTGTTTTTAATATAACGTGAATTTAAATTGCACAAGTCCACTTATTCTCATGTCTAATTAGTAATTTTTTTTTTATAATTTTCATCAATATCTCTCAATTTTTTTAGTGGTAATTTTTTTTTGTCCTATATGCCTTTCTTTATTGTAAATTTTAAAAATATTCTTATATCTCAAAGTCGTTTGTCAGCTAGTGTAATTTTTATCCACACTTTAATTAAATTTCTTTGTCAATCTTTCTAGGTTTTATCAGGTTCTCCAATTTCGGTCATGTTTTTGTGAAAGATTTATCGCTTTTTACTACAACGCAACCATTTCTTGGTTTTTACGAAAATTTTAAAGTTTCACCATTATTTGTAAGCTATTATCGATTTTTACTTCTTTTTTGTCATTTTTATATGTATAAGGTTTTTTTATATGTACAACTGACGTTGATTTTGTCGATTTTTGCATTTTTTTGGGTATGTGGTAAGCAAATTTGGAAGCTTTTGTCTATTCTTGTCAAGGTTTAAACTTTTTTATCGATTTTAAATCTTGAACATTTAAAATTTTTTTTATCTTCTTTTCTTTATTGGAGTATATTCACATGTTTCTATGTTTTTTAATGTTTATGTTTATATGTTTTATATCATTTTTTTTCTTTTCGTCCAAAATTCTATAGCATTTTGTGGTTTATAATGATACTGCTCGATTCTGCAAATGTCAACATTCTGACCTTTTTGTACTGTTATCATTTTTATATTCGGTATTATTTTCTCCTGTCAACTTTTTACAATTGTCCTACTTTTTGCCAACATTTTTTATTTTTATTACATTTTAGTTAATTTCCGTAGACTTTAGCGACGGCAAATGTGAATATCATTTTTTCTGCATGTACGCATTTATGTGGAATTTTATTTATTACTTTGATGTTTGTTGTGGTTAATTCAACAAATTTTTCACACTCCTGATTTGAAGTTTTCAATTTATCTATTTTCATAAATTTCTTCAGTATCTCAATTATTTTTTACTTTTTATTCTACATTTGAAATAATTATTATAAAATTAAACGATTTTCCATTTATTTATTTTTTATTTTATTTTATTTAATCCCCTCTGGCTTACATTATTTTTTAAAAATGTTTTACCCGACTGTTTTTAATTTGAAAATAGCAACTTAAACATTTTATGTCAATTTAAAAAAAATTGAAAATGGCATATCCAGTTTGAAATTAGAGATTTTTTTTTTATAAATATCAATAAATATGATTATAAAAAAAAATAATAATAAAAATAAATAAAATAAGAAATTGAAGAGAAAAATTTGTGATCGGCTCCAGATTTGTGATCGGCGACTTCAAAAACCCTTGAATAAAGTTCTATTCAAATTCATTAAGTTTGTACGACTTTATGCTCATGGCTCTGAGATTACACATATAAAGTTTAATAAATTGAATGTAAAACAAAACAAAGGAGATATTTTTTAAAATCATGTATAACTTTGTTACGTGAAAATTTCAAATATTTTGAACCATTGGAAATTGCGATTCTTGGCCAATAAAAAGTGCCTTGTAGAATTTTTCCCATGGAGTTTATATGCTAAAATATATTGTCAAACTTCATAACGAAAATTTGTAAATTTGTTACTTCGAGAATCCTTGAAGTTAAAGATTATATGATCTTGTAAATGTGAAATGTCACATTTGTCAAATAAATTATTCGTCACAGGTGTATTACTGACAGTGAATATAATAATGATAGCATCAGGGAATAATCGATAGGTGAAGAGTTAATCGATTTTGATCCTTGCAAATTGTAGGGCTATTTTAAAAATACTTTAAGAGTATAATCTCGAATATTAATACCGTACGTTTCCGTTACTTTACACATTTACGAAAATTGAATTAAGGTGGTTCTAAAGTAGAACAGTTACCGACAGAGCTTTTCAACAATAAAAATATAAATAAAAAAAGATTGAAACTATTTTTCAAAGTTTGGGCTCATATGGAAAAATAATTTGTTTCCAAAATTTTGAATGATTTCTGCTTGAATTTTTTTGGTGATTGTATATGTTATGTAGAATCACCCTTCCAGAGCCCAAATTAAAAAAAAAAGTTTCAATAATTGTTATTTATACTTTTATTGTTGCAAAGCTCAGTCGGTAACTGTGCTACTTTAGAACCCTCTTAAGGGGTTAGTAGAAAGTCGTAGAAACGGGTATATATATTAATCCCCAAAAAAACTATCGGTGACATTGGTACGAAATTAACGAAGGATTATCCGAAATAAATTATTTTTGATGCTGATGGTAAGAGGCAATAATTTATTTCGGATAATACTATTTTAATTTTAAACCAATTTTAGCGATATTTTTTTTTCAGAATATTACATGTTATGCAGAATCACTCTTCCAAAGCCAACATTTTGAAAAGACGTTTCGTTCACTTTTTGTATATAATTATTTTGTTGAAAATCTCGGTCGGTAACTGTTCTACTTTAGAACCCTCTTAAATTGAATATCAACACTGAAAGCAGTAGAAGTAATGCACGTTCAAAACTAAACTGTTGTTATATCTATATATTTTTAAAACTGTATAAGATTAGATTTATTAAACAAATTCAAATGCGGTGTAATGCAATTTAGTTTTAAAAAGATCGATTAATAATAGGGAAAATTCAAATTATTCTTTTTTACATTACAGTTATCGAAAAGTTTTGCACGAATTAAAGCAACAATCTACTTTATCGATTGCAATAAATGCAGTGCTCCTCGAATTCCTTCTGTACCGACTGTTGTTAATGACAAGAGCTGTTTGGTTATTTTTTTTTTTTTTTTTTTACTTTATAACTACGTTATATTCTGTTATGATTTTGTTTTTCATTTATTTATAGTTTTGCCTATATCTATATTAACTTATTGATGATTATTTCAGAATTTAATTTACGAGGTTCAGTTTATACTTTTTAATCACCAAAAATTATTCAGTACTGAAATATTCAATTTTAATTTGAACATTATTGTTAATAAATTTACATGTAATTTTTTTCTTATGAAATAAAAATTTACATTCAAACATTACCTTATCATATAATACTTAAAAAATTACGCAAGTTAAAAAAATATAAATGGATATAATTTATTATCAACATAACATAAATAAAAATCAATTTTATGCATGAATATATAGTTGGATTAAAAGAATAATAACAAGCACGGGTTACATTTTTGTACAAATTTATAATCGTTAAAAATCTTAATTCAATGAAATTTTTTTATTTTGTAAATATTCTGTAATATAATTTTTTCTATTTGTGTAATATTCTCTCCTCTTACTTTAAAAAGCGAATATTTTAAAAAACTATTTCTTCACAGGAGACTTAAAGATTTTACCAACAGCGGATGGTCTGGAAGTTGTAATGTAACAGCAAGGATTTCTTTGTGTGAACATTTTATTCAATTACAATAATAATCATAATAATTTTAATAATAATCATCACCACCATTTGTATGATAAATAGTCATGACCATGCTCTTGCACGTGATGTAGTGTCGGGGTGTGTGTACAATTGTTCTCGCGTTCACGAGCGTCTCTTTTCTCTCTTTGTATGTTTGTTTTTTTTTTTTAATCGTATTTCCACACTTCAAATTGTTCGTCTCTATATATTTGTAAATGTCCTGCACGAAAGCCACCGATAACTGTAAGTCCGTGACTTTACTGCAAAAAACAGATCGAGCTACACGACATGCGTATGAGCGAGTGATGTATTTACACGTTTAATATTAATATAATGTAATTAATCTTAACTTGCAAACGTTGCACTTTACATTTCTGTTTTTTTTTTTTGTCAATCTCCTCGGAACAAGTTTTCTTTTTTTCTTTTTTGTTATTAGTTTTTGCCATGTCTTCGAAACTTGCATTGTCTTATAGCAATCGCGACCCAAGCGATTTGAAAAACGATGAAACTCGAATTCGGGTATATATATACACTTGTTTCAAGAATGATACTAAAAGTAAGTTCCTTGTCGATAATGTGCATCACGCAAACCTTCGTCTCTATTTTTGTTTTATTTTGTTTTTTATTTAAAAATACTCGACGAATCACAAGGTGCTTTTTACTCGTTTGAGGAAGTTCTCGAGTGATTTATTTCTTGGCTTCAAACATTTGCATGAACTCTTAACTTTTATAGATATTTGCTCCTCGCGCAATTATAAGACTCGTTGAAAAAATAAAGACTTTCCTAAGACAAACTTCGACTACTTGGTTTTTCCTTTTCGGTTTCTCGTGAAGTTCATTACTAACGACCTATTGTCCAAAGCTACAGATTTTAATTTAAAGATTTCTAAAATTTAAGCTATATAGAGCAAAGTCCATCGTGGATCGAAAAACGTTGCATTATTTTTTTTTTTGCGCTTTTCTCGTGAAATTTTGAGGAACGATTGCATTATTGCCTGCGCATGCGAAACACGTTTTACTATCAGAGAAGATGTTCTTACATTTAACATATAAAAATATTTCATTTTGATTTTAAAACGTTTTAATTCGTTTTTAACCTATTTCAGGCTTATGAGAATAGTTTTGAACCTTTCTTTGCGAACAATTTTTTATAAAACACATGTGCAATACTTTTAGTTTAAATTAATACAAATAATAATGCTTATACAGGATGTCTCTAAACTTGCGAATGATGGCAAAGGTGCCATTATTAAAAAGATATAAAAATAAATTTTATACACTGGAGCGATTTACATCATGACAATGAAAATATACGTTGATGTTTACTTTTAAAATTGAATGTTAAGAACGTCAAACATTTCTTTACTAAAGATATGAACAAATTTTGATTATTTTGAAAAGTAATGTTACTGAATCAGGCACTGGGTTAATACTACGAGATACTGCAGAGAAAAAAGAAAATCATCATTATAGAAACTTCTCTGATACTAAAACTTGAGAAAGGGGCAGTATCGAATTATAGGTGCACTAAAAATATCTACATTATCAACGTGTAACAAATGAGTACTCGTACAATTCTAAGCAAACATACGTGAGCTGTAAATAAAGCCTACAGTTTACCCGAAACATATTCGCTTACACTTCGCAGCACGCCCTTAGAAAAATACAAATAAGTGTCGTTTATCAACTTTATTCACTGAACAACTAATTTTTTTTTTGTTTATTTTTGTATTTTGTTTCTTTATTATTCATTTTATATTCAGCGCGGCTAATGTTATTTTGTCCATACGAGGTTAGCGTTTCGTTAGTTTCCTCCAGTTTGGCATTTTGCAACAATTGCGTTGTTGTTTGTTTTGTTTTCGTATTCAACACGTAAAGCGGTAAGGCATTGTTCGGATATGTCATCTGAAATCTTCGGCCCCTCGGACACTGCGCGCATGTCGAAAGCCATTTACAAAAATATTCTTGTTTTTTTTTTCTGAAGTCCAAAGTCGGAGCTCCGAAAATGTTTGCTCGAAAAAAACTCGTTAGCCTATACATATATGTTCGCTCGCCATTCCCATACGAGTGTCGCTTTTTGTATTGTTCGTTTCGTTCAATACTGTTCTGTTCTACATGTTCCCTACTTAGTGACCCGCAAATGAAAATAATCATATCCCTCATCCATCTCCGCGCGGTGAAATTTTCCTCCCGATTTCTCATTGTTACATATTTTTTGTTTTGGTACGAATGTGTACATATCATCTTTTATTTGGTCTTTTTTTTCTTTTTAAGTGCATAGTCCTCTTTGGGTTGTTTTTGTCCTTACGCGATATTTCGTTAACGTTATTGTGCGTGCTACGAAAACGCCTCGATTGGCAACAATCAAAAGATCGTGAGTCGACTGTTCATGATTAAACGCTTAATCAACGAGGTCGCCACTTACACGAGAATAATTCAAAACAATCGGTAAAATCTCCCTGAATCACGCTATAATTATGAATCTCGTCAGCAGCTTGTTAGGATTTGTCGATTTATTTACAAATGAAGTGTTTTGCTAAATCCATAATTGAGGAGTAGACTACATCAGGTGGTTCTTCCATTTACGACTAAAATCGCAGCTTGTACGTTTAATAATTTTAAAACTACGATAAAATTAACAACACTCAATAGTCCGATAATACTGATTACGCGACTTCAACAGGGCATAAATTATACGATTAGGTTCATGTGGATTCGTTCGCAATGGGCCAATTCGTGTGCAGCATGGAGCAGAGGAGCGGAATATCACAATTGTAAACTTGTATAGTTATTGATTTTGATGCTTATGTTGATTTTCAATTTTTTTCTCATAACTCCTCTGTACCGCGTCGCATCACACCGCCCATCGTTAACGATCTATACTTAGGTCGTTATTGCGTGAAAATTGTTTCATCCATTAATTTGCACAATTATTGACACTCTACGTTTCTGACATCTTTTTATCATTATGGTTCATGTCCGAGATTAAGTCCAGACCGGAACCACATTTTTACTCACCAACACGTTTCATATTAAAAAATTGTTTTTCAACGAAAATCAAGACAATGAAAATGCCGTCATTTTTTAATGAAAATTAAATTGATAATTCTTTGAAGGAAAAATATTACAGAAAACGATATTACCAACCTCTGTTTTACCGATCGATTATTAAATGTTTCAAGCTCTCACAGAGGGCATCGCTTTGGACATATTTCAGTTGTTCACTCCCTAAGTCACTGAAAGATGAGTGAATAATTTTGCAAATTTGCTCATCATTAACGACCTACGTATTTTTACATAAAAATTGTGCTGTATGAACACATCATTACTTGTAGAAAATGTCAGATTTTCTATCTGAATTTCCATAAATCAACTTACATCAAATTTACAGGTATTGATTACATCGTTACTTTTGAATGGCACATGACAATTTTCGAACGAAATTGAGATTATTTTAAACCGCTAAACGAAAAAGAACAATTTCAACTATTTATTATTGAACTAAAAGGAACGCTATACTAAACGACTGAAACGTTTTGAAAGCAAACATATATAAAGGACGCTGATAAAACGATCGTAATCGACATCAACGCAAAGTTAGTGGATTATAATATTAAACATCGAGTACTCTAAAAAAATTACGTATTTATTGGATATTTGGTCCTCTTGGAAGGACCACCTTAATCGAACATTAACAATCATGATGAAAGAAACGGTGATTTTGAACTCGCAACTGCGCTCCAGGCATTCGAACTTTCAATTGGTATGCGTTTGATCATCCCTAATACTCGAGCAATCATAATAATACTTTGGCACAGTACACAACAGCCGAACAGCCTCCTTCGAATTTGAAAAGTCCCTCCATTGTCGACGAGGGCCTTTCCGCGCATTATTTACAATCGGCAAAAGGCCCTCGTAGCGAGTTTGTTTGTGGTATTGTTTTTTAAGAAAAAAAGTCGATAGCAAACTTTTCAAAACTCGACGTCTTAGCCCATCGTTGACCTCACGTAACGTTTGAAAATATCCTCTATACATTTCTTACGCGCAATTTCTCCACGGTGTCAACTAGTAAATGCCTGCGTTTTCGCTACATTGTAATATTTTTTTTGTTGCCTTCCAGTAATATCTATCGTACATTTACATCGTTAATAATATACTTTTTAAGCCTTAACAATTCCCATAATAAGTCTATAATATCGCCCCCCCCCCCTCCCTCCTCCCTCCCGAGGTTATAATGTATAGACGCACATCGCGCCCTGATGGTACGTTTCCAAAATGGCGCGACGAATTTCGCTTTATAACCGACGGGACTTCGATAACATACTTTTTTTATTTAACAGCGAGTACTTCGAACTCGATTAAGTTCCTAAGGATCATCGAAAGCCTCATTTTTCTAGATTCTGCGATTTGTAAAAATGAAACCCTCGAAGCATCCGTTTTAATGGTAGATTCGCGCACTTTGAACAGCGGCGTTTGCACTCTTTTTGTTTTTGGCACAGAAAACTTCTTCGGTCTTCCGCAGTTTTCAGTTCCTTTTTTTTTTCATTCACTGATTAAATCGTCTCTAGCGATTCTTTTAAATGTCTGTTTACACCCAGTTTTCTTTAAACTCGCCGATATTTGACGAACTGTAAATTGGCGTATTTTTTCCCACCGCCGATGTTAGAACTTTCCACTGACTCGTCGAAAAACACAGCCTCGAGAAAGGACCGAAACGCAGCGACGAACTTTGTTGGAAACTGACGATCTGCAAACAAAAGAGAATTATTTTTCATTATGTTTTCTATACAATGGCTGTTTATATTAAAATAGATAATCACATGTTAATAGTTTGATGTTACGCGACGACAGGTGAAGTGATAACGATATCGTTAGAAATGAGCATCATTGTTTGAGTTGTTTAAAACAATAAACGGGGGAATTGCTGTATGACTTGGCCGTGAACATTGGCTGTAGGCCGATAAGGTCGCTACAGAAACCTAGTTTACTTAAACGACTTCGTAAATCTAATAGGTGGCAGGTACGTCAAGCCCTCGGGAGAGAATGGACGATACGGTTAGTCAGAAATTAGCGGTCTTCAGGGATGTTCGCTAAGAGAATAAAATACTTGATGCGTTAATATCCTTAAGATCTTCGGGCACAAAATGAAATCAAACCTGCTGATTGAATATCTTGAATGTAAACCCAAATGTGAAATAAGTTGATCATATATTGCCTTCATTAGACGTCCATGAATCGTCAAGTTTCCGTCCATTCGTCTGTGGACGTCCAATTTACACATCAGGTCTCATTAACGATACCAGGGTATTGTAGAATGTGATGTGGTTTGAATATCGTATGTAGTTTGATATAGAGTTAAAGTAAGAATTTTCTTTATTAAGAGAGAAGTGAAGTGATGGTGAATCTTATTTTAAATGAGCACAAATTTGGAGATCAGATTACAATACTCATGGTTTTGTTGACGTCTTTGGGAGGACTTATCTTACAGATCCACAAATAACGAAGACACACTTCTCTTAATCAATATTACCAAGTGGGGTAATCCTATAAAGTCAGAGTGTCAGGACGTAGCGATACAACAGGGAAAGTTAAACGTGGATTCATCAGTAAAAGAAGGCACGAGTGTCAACACTTTTGTATTAAGAGGATTAATTTAGAGTTAAAGGACAGTATTTACAATGAAGTTCAAGTTTTAATTGCTGAAATAAACAGTCAAGAACTTAAATAATGTGTCAATTAAATTCTAGACTAAAGCCTGGATTTGTAACCATGACATAGGGTATTTTGTAGAGGAAAAGGACATTGTCATTTTTTCTTAAAATGTCACTTAATTAATTGCAAACGAAAATGGGAAAATTTTTAGTGGTTTTAATGGAAAGTGCCATTAAATACACCACATGATATATATTCAATATTTGTAATGTAATCGTCCAATTATAAACAATAAAAGTAAGTACCCAAAAAATGGATATCTATATCTGAAGATATTTTGAAGCGGTGCCAAAATTCAAAATAGTATAAAAAAAAAGAAACTATTAGACAATCTCTTTGTGCAACCACGTGCAAAGCGATATGTTTAAGACAACTTAAAGGAGAATGTTGCGAAAGGTTTTCAATGCACTTGATGGTCTAAATTATTTAGTTGGAGCGCTGACAGCAGCGTCCTCTTCTATAGGCACTTATCATGAATACTACAAAATGTAATACAACACTTGAAAATGTTTCGAATAGATTATACTCGTATAGTTTTGTTAGGCTACTCGCAAATTAGTGAAGAGGAACTTGTCGAAATCGGATCCATTAGCTAACTTTGGTCGGAACTTTCATCTTAATCCGTAAATTATTAACCAATGTATTTCCCTATTCTATGTATCAGCATTAAAATGCTCGATACATCAGCTCTGTGAAGAAAATAATATTCTACTGAGGTAATTTTGTACAGGGTTTAAATTACCTATTTTTAGACCGCGCTATGTGATTATCATTGATATCGATTAAATCTTAAGGCCTTTATGTCAGAGTAGAATTTAAAAAAATGACTTTTTAAATACCTTGATCGATGTTTTAGCGTAAGTGTCTACTAATTTTAACAGATCCTTCTTAATAATAGTTCTTAATTTCTAGATATTTGACCATACATTTACTTCCAGTACCTTTAAAAACTATTCTTGCTAATATGCTTAATATCTCATGTCCATATTCGATAAATAAGTTTCAAATTATCAATTCAAATGAAAACTCAGGTATATTTTGGAAATACAGTAGAACCTTATTAAGATGACACCTGAGGGAAACCGAACACTTCCCCTCCCTACAATACGAGCCTGGCAGAAAGTGTACGATGGTGGGGATGAGGGGAGAGGCTTAAATGTCATATTATTAAGGTTGAGAGGTGGCATCTTAGTAAGGTGTCATCTTAATCAGGTGTCATCTTAATCAGGTGTCATCTTATTCAGGTTCTACTGTACATGAAAATTCGGTTTGTATTCTCATTTTGAAAACCTGATTTTCTAAAGCATGTCTGAATTTATTCTGATTACAGATTTTGAAAAATGTTCACGCAAAATGGATATATCTACTTTTTTTATTAAATCCAACCAAAAACTTGGTAAGCCTGTTGCAGTTAATAATAAAAATACGTATAGTTGCTGGAATATTATTTTCATAGTTTTTAGTTGTATCCTGCATCATTTGCATAAATTATTTTTGTAATATTGCTTTTTAATATTTTTGAAAATAATATATTCTCGATAAGACCTTTATTTATCTATGTATATTTAAATGATTTCTTTATTATTTGTAAAAAATAACTCTTTACTATTGGAAATCAGAGATCCTCCACAGTGAGGAATGATAAGGAGTATTTCCTGTCTCACCTCCCCTCGTTGTAACTGTATTCCATTGTTCTTTTCTTTTTAATGTTTGCACGCTGCATCAATAAATTAGATAAGAGATTGTATCACATTTAAAAATGTTCAACAAGAGCCAAACATATATATATGTATACACAATCTATTTCATGTTTAATTCCTACCAAACCGAGCAAACAAAGTAATTATCATTTTTAATTTACAATTCAATATTTCCGACCTATACGGTGCTGGTCGAAGCAATTAACAGAGCTGAACATTTATAAATTGAAACAAAAATATTTTTTTTTAATTTATAATTTTTATTATGCATATATACCTACTGTTTTTGTTTATTCTTCACATTTCGTATTAATTACAAAATATGATGAATTTTAATTTGTCTGGTTGTACCAATTGTTAAACGTTAATTTAAAAATTCATTTATATATTCGGCCATGATATTTGCCCTCTGTCAATTTATTTCATGTTTAATTTTTCTTGTCATTCCAAGTAGATGATATAATGACACTTTCTTTTTTTTTTGTTAAAAATGCATTAACAAAATTTGCATATTATAAGTGTAGAAAATATTCAAAACAATTGTTTTCCAATAAAGACATAAAAGAAAACAGCCACAAGTCCTTAAAGCTCCTTTTTTTTGTTAATATAATGATGACGAATGACAACATGGCATCAAAGCCTAGAAAATCAACATAAAAAGGGATGGTCAAAGTCAATAACAATTTTTCTTTCATCTGGTCGTTAATGGATTAAATTGCTTAAATTGATTCTCGAAAATCATGTTTCCAAAATGATATTTCATAATTTCTTATTATGAAAGAAAGAAAGAAACGTGCACTCATTGGGCACCAGTGTGCTCGGTGAAAAAACTCTACACTCCTATATGTAACGGGATGAAATCCAAATAAGTGCATCGCTTTATAAAGTCATGGCCATTAGTGCATTTCTACTCTTTCGATATTTCGATAAGGCATAATAATTATAGCCACGTGATATCAAACGTACAGTTTAAGATAGAACGTACATAACGGTGAATATAATCTGTTATTCATTAAAACTTGTCTACCTTTAGCTTTCGACATTCACAAAATCGGCTAAACGCCAGTTTAAGTGATTTACACATCAGTATACACGGAAAAGAAATTCAATGTTTCTTAATGGTAGGTCTGTCCACTTGTGACATGTTGAAGATGGTCGTTTACGGTTTCGTACATCGAGTCAATTGTTTCTCCACATTTTACCTAATCAGCCGCACCCACTGACAATAAGGCAAGACACGGACCTGCATGTAATCTAACCTAATTTCGTAATTTTAACGAGATACCTGTAATTGTTGTTTTGGCTTTCAAATCCTTAACGAATGAAAACAGTTTTTAGACACCACTTAAACAATTCAGCTATTTACCATGTTAAAGGCATGGGAGACGTAAACAATAAGACGTACATGGATACACTTGCACCAGAGTCATCATCGTGAACTTCCAAACGTTGGGTACTTCAGAAAAATACTAGATCAATGATTTCACAATTTTTTTTTAGCTTTGATAAAAATAAGCCGTGATTATGATTAATACGTCACTTGGTAAAGTGATCAATTTAAATAAATTATCATATAATTAGCGAAAATAATTCTTATCAGATAAATTTTGACTAATTTCTTCATCTCTTCAAAGTTAGATGGTAGGATTTAAGGCGGGGGGGGGGGGTACATCATAATTAATTGAAATTAGTAATTGTTAAAACCTTCGTGTTTCCAATTAGCAGAAGTTATGTCGCTCTCGCGGTTCACATCGCGTACGATCTTCGGTCCAGTATTCTCTTGGCTGTAGCGCGAGCTATGGTGGTTCTAAATCGGAGGTGGGAGATTCCTGCTACGCTTCCAGAAAGATCAGGGCCGTAGGTTTCGGTTCGAGATTACTCTTCTTCGCCTCGACAACCAGAAACTCAATTTCGTTACGATCCCGACGGGCGAAAGATTCCGCTATCAATTTCGCTACTTCTTGGTGATGAAGACCTTGAAAGTTAACGAGTCGTTATCGACCTTTTATTGTCTTACATAAGTGATTTTGTATGATTTGATTACAAAAGATTAAAGGTGAAATTTCTAAACGAGGAAATCCAAATTCCAATTATTTAAATTAAATTATAAGCATAAAGTTAGGTAGTGGAAGACATGTGTAAATGTAAACTTTACGTGCTGTAGAAAGGCAATAGAAGAGAATATGGTACCTCACGCGGGTATAAAAGCCTATTTTATTCCCTAGTTAGGTAATATGCTATTTAGTGATTGTATTAAGATGAAGATAATTTATTATATATATTTTATTTTAGATATGATAGAAAGTAAATGCTTTATTAGAATACATCTATTACGAATGTTTGTCAATTCTAATCCATGAATATAATATAATAAACGCCTCCAATAATGTGGCAATGTGAACTGAATCGTAATATCTAAAGTTTATAATATGTATATGACGGTAATAGAATGGTGTAAATAGTTACCATCCACTTTGTATCCGTCCACTTCGAGAATGAGCTGACCAACTTCGAGTCCTCCAGCGTCATAGGCAGCGCCGTTATCCTTTAATTTGAGCATTGTTTCAATACAAACAATTACAATAAAGAGGGGATAATTACTGATACTTCGGCGTTATTCATAGAATTTGCCGTATAAATGATCGCTTTTTTATTGTTTGTATAAATGCTTAAAAGTGCCAATGACAGACGAATAAATATATTAATAAAATAATAATACATCGTTCTAATTTTCTATGAATAGAAAGTTTAATTAATCTTATTTTTTTACCGATAAAATATTGATTAATTATTAATGAAATAATGGTAGAATGTTATAATTCTCGTGCAATAATATTAGGAAGCACTGTCTGAAGAAATGTGACAACAAACGAAGAAGAACTTGTCATTGCCAATAGACGATTTCGATTTTAGGATATATATATATTATTATATTATATATGAATTGGTCATATTAAACGACTAATATATATGACCAATTCATATATAAACTGTTCTTATATACCCAAAACTTTATAAACAATTCGCTTAATCCTTAATCTGACTCATAAGGATTCAGCAGCTAAAGCGCCTCGGTCGATAACGTCAAATTCTAACCTAAAATATTAAAAATCAAATGAAACTAGGTTTATTTTCAAGTCCAAACTTAATTAGGCGAGAATTCGCAAGAATAAAGTTGAAGTTACACTTTTCCAATTAGACATTTTTATTCACGACCACATGTGAACTGATTTCGCTTAAATTTGACGTGCAATTATCTTAAAAGGCAGATAAAAGTGCTCAAAAAATAGATTTGGATTTATAAATATATATATATCTAATTTCTGTTTGATTTGAATATTTTAGGATAAGAATTTACGTTACCGACTGAGCCGCTTTAGCAGCCCCTTTAAAACCTATCAGTTGTTAATTACGTCTTATAATCAAACAATACCGTTTCTGTTCCAATAGCATTTACTGGAAACAATACGAAGCCGATCATTACAAATGCAATTATCATTTAATAGGACAGCAACGTAGTAGCTGGCGGGGGCAATTGCGCGTGAAAAATTGAGAATCGTGAACCGGAAGCCACGGACCGGAACGTGGTCCGTTATGTAGTCGCTGGAGTATGGTTTTTCGGGTCGAGTTAATTTGCAACGACGTAATGGTAGGGAGAACCGTTTTAGGCGCAGGTCGAGATCGAGACCGGTCGATCTAGATCGTGCGAAAGTCTTTGGCGAGGCTGAATCGTCCCCCTTCTTAGAGGATTGCGCCTATTTTGAAATAAAATACGCCCATTGTTCTGAACGTTTATATCGATCACTTATACTGATAGCTTATTTTTATATATTAGACTCAGCGCCATAAAACACGCACAGGATGTAATAGTGACTGACTACCACTATTATCAAGAGAAGTGGTCGCTTCTCGCGCCAAGTTCTTAATGCCCCATGTATAAATATGCGCGAGCCGACCGCTACTTCTTACTAACATCGTCAAAAGTTACCGACACTGAATCTATAATTCATTTAAGGTTTTCCCTTTAACTTTTCCGGGTTCAAGTTATGTCCAATATATTTTTTTCCTTTCATTTGATCCAAACCCGATTGGAATTGGTTGAGACGATCGTGAGATATGAGATCATTAATTGCTCTTCCCCAAGATTCCACGATCGAAAATTATCCCTTTTCATCAAACGCTATAGTCGCAATCGGAAACATTGCAGGGGCCTTCTACTCAGTGAAAAGCATATGAAGGTTAGGAGGTGAAGTCCCCTGACAAGTCTAAAATTGTCAATTCCAACGTGTCTATACTCGGGAGGCTCGAAAAAGTGATGACGGCGGACGGTCATCTGATCGACCCGGTTTTCGTGACTTCGAAAATGTCATTTACTTAATGTCTTAAAAGTGACCATGCATTTTTACGGTGAGTAAATGAATTGAAAATAAATAGTAAAAAAGAACACAGTTGCTTTGTGGTTAACATGGGTTTGTTTGTTTTTTCAGGTCCAGGTGTCACTTTGAAATTAATTTTTAATTTTTGTATAATAGCTGGGAATCATGATAGGCTTTAAGAGCTTTAGGGCCATCTGAACGGGAATAAAGGGAATGTCAAAAAGCGAGTAGAATTTTGAGGCATTTTTTATAATATATTTGTTTTAGAAATAAATTTCTTTTCACAAGGGCTACTGGATGAAGTAATACAATAAGAATTTACTGTGCAGAAATAGAACAATTAAATCCTATAAATGCAGTTTTCAGAGGTTAGGAACTCTGTCATTTGGTTTACATAATAAACCAAACTTACAAATACGGTTAAATTATAATATTTATTTTATTTATTTATTTAATTGATACAAAACTAATTTCTACAAAAAATATTTAAAAATTTTCTCGTTTTTGGCATTTTCCCTTTACTCGAATTTAGGTCGCTTAATGGCCTAAGTAATGAATTCATTGTAATGAATGATAGGAAACGATGATTGATTGAACTAAACAAATATAAAAACCTTTTATTTAATTATAAAGGGTCTTATGAACATAACTTTACTTTTTTTAGACTGTTTAGCCAAGTTTCAAACCAAGAGAGCTGTAAAACTTCACGTGAAGCGATCAGAGTCATGCACCATACAAGTGATGTGGATTTTGCCAAGGCTAAGTGGGAAAGTAAACGAAGAATTATTCGGCCTCACAAACTAATTACAGGATTGTTTCAGCTGTGTTTAAGTTAGTTTCTAAATGAAATGCGAAGTCAATATTCTTTGAAGAGTAACTTCAGATTTGGAATCAATTCAAAACATTGTCAACTTTTTAAATTTAAAAATGTCTTGTAAATGAGGGAACACGTGTCAATAGTGCTTCAAAATTGATTGAAGAAAGAGGATCCCTGGTAGAAATTAATCGTGGCATTCCGTTTTATTGTAAAGGCCCTATATCGGAAAATCATTATAAAATCTGTA
>JAPYZR010001825.1:0-19867 GCA_030522945.1 Trichopria nigra
CGAGAAAATCTCCCGATTCTTATTGGGGCTACATAGTTTTCCAGTCTAGAACCAGTAATTATTCTTGGTAATCTAGACAGAATCGATACAGCGCCACGATTAATTTCTGCTAGGGATAGATTCTATGATATTCTAATTAAGTATCAATTTTACATTGCACTTCTGAATAAGAAAAAATTATCTTCCATGGCAAACTTCTTATTACGTTAATTATAAAAACTAAAACGGACACACAAAAACATTTTTCTCATTTATAGACATGCTGACACTTGATTAAATTGACATACAATTGCCTGAACAATGTTCCAAATTGATTCTAAAACTGATGTAGTTTATCAAAGAATATTGTCTTTGCATTTAATTAAGAACGTACTTTAAAAGCGGTGGAAACACTTGTACAATAAGTTTTTAAAGGCAAAGAAATAAAGATGCAAATTTATCATGTAAGATGAGATAGATTTCAGTATTCTTATTGGATATCGATTTTGAATTGTCTTTAAAAATGGATAAATTAGCTTACATGTCATACTCTCTAACTTTACATCATTTTTTTTTTTAAATAGTCATTGAACTCATGGTTTCTAATTTAAAGCGATCGTGAGAATTTTTTTTTAATTTGCAAAAAATTTCCTCATCAATAATGGTTTAAATTGATTCTAAAGATGTAAATTTTCAAAGAATGTTCACTATGCGTTTATAGTTTAGAACCTAATTTAAACGCAGCAGAAATACTGTTTTTGACAGACGAGGAATCAATAAGCAGAAAGATTGTAATATTTTTATTTAATTAATTAATTATATTTAATTATTCAAGAATACATTACCATGTATATATATATATCATTACGTTCATCGTTTTGTTTCTCCGCTCCGTCAGAAAACACAAACGTGAACGAAAAAAAAAAAAAAAAAAAAAACAGTTTTAATTTCGTAAACTTGTGAGTATACGTATATAGATGAATTAATTTTTTTGGAAATATCGACAGTCCAATAGTCCATCGATCAAACGTATTAGTGCGTCCATTTTTGCGATTCCTTTGTTCCACCAAGAATTTACCTATAAATTTCTTTTTTTTTTTAATTTAAAAAATTCTATACCTTGGTTTGATTGAACTTTTATTGACAAATAAGTTTTCTAGGAATGTTTAGATTTATTAAAATAAAAAATGTAATTATATTTTAAATTTGATGTACCAAATGTTATGGCTAAATAAATTTTTGGCTCTTTTAAAGTTATAATAACATTTAATTGACTACATAAAAACTCGATACTCGAAACTCGATGTATCTATGTAATTTTCGCCAAAGTTATACATTACATCGAGGACGAAAGGAAGGCTGATTAAAAATATACCATCGATACCGACTGAAATTAATATAGTATAGTAAAAATTATACTTCACCGCATTTTTTATTTTCTCACACCTCTAGAACGTTTTTAGTGACGGTGCGTAATTTCGTATGGGTTTTGGTAACAAACGATATGGTTGTTTCCTACGAAAATATATTAGATTAAAAGTATATCCGATCCGAACCATTACTCGCCCATTGTAATATCAAAATCAGCTGAAAAACCAGTGAGCCATTGTGATGATTGGCATTCTTTTATTTTTTATAGATGTATTTCTTTACGGATTCTTTTTTAATCTTAAAAATTTTCCTAGTGATTTTAAATATGTCAGTATTATTAAAATATAGCAAAAATTATAATAACAATATAGATATAGATATACAGATCATTGAAATTTTCACACTCGTATAATACGTATGTAAATTGGCAAATATGCAAGTAAAATCAAAACTGAATACTCAAACCTCAATCAAAACATTTCATGTACCGCATATATATTTTACTTCAATGTTAAGAAAGAATAAAGAAAGATCGGTTGAAAGTGTTTGCCATCACTTAACATTTTGATTTTTCAAAATGTCGAAAATCAAAAGTTCCAGTGATATGACCGTATATAGAAAAGTTATTAAACAATGTCCTTATAACCGCAGTTTAGGAATGCACTCAATAAAGTCGAGGATGTCAAAAAGGCCACTCGGTTCTCAGCCCTAAGTCGAGTTGTTCCTGGATCCTTGGTAGATCCAACCGGGTCAACAAGATCAAACACGATTTATGAATAATTAATGAAGGTAGTCTGATTCTTGGAGAAACGCTAAATGATGTAATTGTTTTAATACACTCCAGCCTCGGCCTTCAGGCGAGTTATGTACCGGAAAACTAGTAGAATCGTAAACAACAATATCGCCGTACTCATTTAGTTGATATAATTATTCATGAACATGTATATACGTATTCCGCCTACTCTCTTCGTTTATAATGTCACTCGCGCAACTTCCTATTATGTATAGTGTATATATGATATTTTCATATTATTCTTGTGAATCCGGGATTTCGTTATCGAATCAATATTTCCAGATTTTCTAACCTAAAAATGAAGAAAAATGAAGAAAATCATTGAAAGAAATGAACCTCTAACTGAAAATTCTACATTCCTTGTTAAATTTGATCACGTCATATTATATATGCAGGATCAAAATATGAATGATCGTCACGTTTATCATGAACTGAACAATGGTGATATTTCTATTGGTTTTTGAACTAATTAGGTGGCTTTTGCATGTATATAAGAGTGTCCTATAATTCTTCCTAGTTACCTATATACTTCCTATTCCTATTGTACTTCCTATTGGCATTAAACATTTTTTTAACTATTGTACTTCCTATAATACTATAATTTACTCATATAATTTACTGCTTTTTTTCAGACAAATTTTCCGCATACTATTAAAAAAAAAAAAAAAAAAATTATTTCATCTGAGAAATGTCTTTTTAAAGTATTCAAGTTTTTTTTAATAAATGTTGATGAAAGTATATGAAGCATAAACTCACGTGGATGTTGATGATCCTGGGCAAGGGATGCTTAGTGTTGGCGCCACCCTCGATGGCGATGCCCAGGGTCGATTTGGTCTTTTTGACGGTAATGCGTAGGTTCCCTTGGTGGTCAGGGACGACGAGGGCCGCGTCCTCGTCCCGCCTGTCGGACATTTCGCCCCTGGCCAGCCTCTGGACACTGTGGTGCCGCCTGGGTGCCCCGCCGGACGCGGAACTGACGGTGGTCCCACTTCCGGATCCGCCTTCCTCCAGGAGTTGCGCCTCCTGCATGTCGAAACTACGTGAAAGCTTGTGCGCGAGTTCCTGAAACGGTTTGAGTTTTTTTCCGATGTCGATGTACGATTTTTCGTACGAGCATCGCGTTCCTATATGTGTATAATGTTACCGCGATTTTGCCTCTCGTTTATTTTTTCATGGCGATGTAACACGATAATCGTCAATGATATGTTATAAGAGAAAGTATAGCGTATAAAAAAAATGTTAATCTGTATATTTGTTTTTAATTTTTATACACTACTATTGTTAAAAATAAAAATATAATAATGCGAAATGAATCTTTGAAATGAATGGTAATGACAAATATCGCAGAAATGACGGTGTAAATATTTGAAAAATGTGTGTGAAATTTGCATATTTATTTAAAGTTCGTATTTATTATTCGTACTTAATTAGATCTTAATTTATGAATCCATTACGTCCCAAATGTGGTCAGTTTTCAATGAATTTTGATCAGATTATTTTTTTTTCATATTATCTGCACAAAAACAATTTCCGTCACTTGATATCCAAAGTAAAAGTTTCATGTTCTTTTAGAATATATAGCCTCTGAATTTGAGTAAAATCAATACATTCTTTGCAAAAAGGGATTTTTCGATTGAAAAAAATTTATTATGTCAAATTTTTATGTGAAACAAATAATATACGGATATGGAATTTTGTTAATCACTGATGAATATCTCAGGAAAAATTTCATAATGAATAAACGTGCATTCAAAATCCGTATATTATGGAATATATATATTCCATATCGTGTAGAAAGTTTGAGACTTTTTCCTAGAAAGTAATAAACTTAAAAAATAATAGTAGAAAACAAGTGCTTAGAATTCATGAAAGAACAGGAGACATTAACATTTTTTTTTAGATTTTTCTTGAATTCGTTTAAATTTCTAAAAAATCGAAATTATATATCCCTAGTAGAAAATGAGCCCACTTTTTGTCTAGTTTCTGTCCAGTTTGCTTTTTTCCTATGTTAAAGGCATAGGATAACTATAGGCAGTGTAACAGAAAACTGTACAGATTTTTACCAGGGATTAAGTAATATAATTAATAAATTAAAAAATTTTTAATTTAAATAATTCCCAAAATGGCACCAGACAATTCTAACAAAATTCTAGTTTTTAAATTTTTCAAAAGGATTTTTTCTTTCGGTCGCCATTTATAGACCACCATCTACGCTGGATGTTATAAGTATTTGAAATTTTGTTTGGTATGACAAAAAAATATGGTTGAGAATTAATTCAAAATACATTTGCGATTTAACGTGTTAATTTATAATTAAGACTTAATCATTTATACTTAATTAGATATTAATTTATTAATTTATATTTAATTAATTGTAGATCACCATTTGATCATATGAATTTATACAGATCACATGGATGAATATGAATGAGAGTTGTAAGATAATACGTTGAATTTCAAAATAATATTTGTGCATTTGAAAGTATGAGGTTAAAAATGACTAGTGGAGTTTGAAACATGCAGATGATTGGTACACGTAATGACGTCGGAAACAAATTTGAAGATGATTTAATTTTTTTAAAGTCATTGTTTAATATTTTTTTTTAATTTGATGCTTTTCTTTAATAAAATTCTCTTTAAAAATAAATCGTACTGGTGACTAATAAAATTTCTTTGTTTTCGTTGATTTAAAAATAAAAGAAAAAAAAAATACTTATCTATTGAATTATTTCATATTTTTTTTTTATCTTTTTTTCTTATTTATTAAATTTATTTACTTTTAATTATTTAATTTATTTTTTTTTTAATTTAAATAAAATAAAATTTAATTATTTATTTATTAAATTTAAAAGAAAAAAAAGAAAAAAAAGGAAGGCAAAAAAAGAGATATAAATTAAATCGACGAATTTTAAATGACATAATAACAAATGTATATTTATTTAAAGAAAATGTT
This sequence comes from Trichopria nigra, assembly GCA_030522945.1. Lineage (NCBI taxonomy): Eukaryota > Metazoa > Arthropoda > Insecta > Hymenoptera > Diapriidae > Trichopria > Trichopria nigra. Next base: position 5,097 of record JAPYZR010001825.1, read on the forward strand.
AGTTTATTAATTTGACTGTCGTACTTCCCGTATATAACTATATAGTTATCTCTATATCTAATTGTGTAATTACTTATTATTTATTTTAATATCCGCCCTAGTAGAAATCTGTTCCCAAATATCTGGGCGCGACCTGGGTCCTGACTCGCGCCTTGATAGATATCCAGGCGCGAGTCAGGGCCAAGCTTACGCCCGGATATTTACAAACTGATTTCTACTAGGGCGTTTATGTAATTATACATCACTTTCATTCATTCATTCATTCAATTATTCATTCATTTATTTTCTTGTTTATTAATTAATTATTTCTATTTTTTATAAATTTATTTATTTGTATATTCGTCCAACCCTAATAGAAAATGAGACCAGTTTTCTACGGCCAGAAACTAGCGCCATTTTCTACTAAGGTTGCAGAAAATTTTTCTTGCAAATTTTACCATACCAGATAGCATTTTGAGGACAGACTCTTACGATGAGAAAAATTGCTATTATGTTTGGTAAATATTACTACATTTTTTATAATTGTTACTATGAGAATGGTAAAAATTCTATATATAATAATTATATATAAGTATTTTATGTTTATTTATTCTTAATACTAATATATTACTAATCATTTTATTGTATTTACGATCTAAAGGTCATACTTATTTTTATAATTCTCATAACATAATATATGTTCTACATAAATTTATTAGCAAAATGACTAAGAATCATTAATTCAAAATTTACCAAAAATGTAAAATTCACTATTGAGCAATAATTTTAATGTTTATCATTTCATTAGAAGTAATTAGCATCGCAATTTCTCTGCACAGATTTAAGAACTATTTATTATACCTAATATTAAAAATACATTAAAATTATCATATTAATCAAAAAAATCTCTAGATATAGTATAATGATGATTCGTGAACGTGACGAAATGTTGATCGAAACGAGAGGCAAATTCGTAGCAACGCAGGCTGAAAAAGCATATTTAATTCACGGCACGATAATATACAGGGTTTAGTGATCGCTAAAATTCTAGATAGGCCTATAAGGTAAACGCTATATAGAATAGAACGTGGATATGTGATAGGCTGTCAAGTACACATTCTACGCACAATGCGTGTACACATTTCAAGAGTAATTGATCTATATATAAAACTATCATATATATAAAAGTATCATGCTTGCTGATAGATTGGCAGTGGTTGGGTGTCGTGGTGCTCGGAGTGGTGGTGGTGTCGAGCGACTTTCGGTTCCAATAATAAAATGTCATTCACTTAAACTCGGACAATGTAAAAAGATCTGTAGTATAAATTCAATTTCGCCATCTCTTTATAGATAAATGCACAACGAAACGAAATCTATATACATCATTGACGATATTCAATGCTCATCAGGATTCTTGGTGAACGTTGCGTATCATCGGTTCTTGGCCAGAAGCGAAAATTATTATTCTGCTCTATTACTGCAAATTTGGTATCTTCGACATTAATACGTCATTGAACACTCAAGTTTGCAGACTTTTCTCTAAATTTTTAAATAATTCTTCATCGCGTTGTTAAGTCTTTGTTTTACAATTTTTTCACGACATCGTAGAATCTTACGTTATCATCAAAATAAGCTTTATTTTATTTGCTTTTTTACCTGAATTACGAAAGATTGAAGCTGTTTTACGGGCAATTTACTTGCCCGATATTGCTTACTGCGCATCTTTATTGCACATAAAAAGAGAGCTTTCAAGCGGTAGATAACAAAAAAAATGACATCGAAAAAATGCTCTATGAAGATGAAACAGAGTACTTTCAGACAGTGATAACGAAAATAAAAAAATAAATCTGAACTTCAAAGATTTATTCCAATATTTTCAATTATTTAATTCACTTATCATTTTAGTCTTTTGTTTTCTTGTGTTCGATGAATTCTTATCGTCACCGCTGGAAATTTAGAAATAATCAAAGATTCTCCAAAACAGACGAGAAGACATCAAGCTTGGAAATTTGGTTCATTAGATCATATCTCCACTCTTTTTTTAAACTACTTGTAACTTCGCTTGAAAATCTCTAATAATTACCACAAGAAACAAACATCAAATGTTAATCATTTGCCAAAATTCCATAAAAAAGTTTCATCCAAAAATTACGTCTTATTTTTGTAAAAAATTCTCGTTAAAAAAAAAACAAAGTGTCTTGTCGAGAATAGAAAGTGATAATGCGAGTTATGTTGAACTTATGATATTTTTTTTATCGAATTTATTGTTGCATTCGTTTACCTCGGGTAATAATTCAAGTCTTGTGCTTCGGAGGTTTCGCTCGAAAGGCGTCGAAATCGAGTTAACTGCCAAGTTCGCGGTTCGTTTCTTCCGATTTTCGATGCGCGGGAAAGAGAAAGATGAAGAAAACACAAAAGCAAGAACGAGATTCCGTTTGGCAATCGGGAAAAAGGTGAAAGTGCATCAGACACGATACATGATGCCAATCACGATGAACAACGACATTCCCCTTTGGAAAATATTCAAATGACATTTTTCTGGTTTTCCATTATTCATTAAGACTCATCCGTGCGTTCGAATGAAATTTATATATCAATCGTCGAAAAATAATCGAATTATGAATCTGATTTAAATCGTGTTGTCTTGATCTGTTATTAAGATAGCTGGATAATCTTGTAGAAGTAAATACTGTCTGATTGTATGTATGTATACATATACGTATATATATGTATACATCGAATACAAACAGACACAGTGATGTCAATGTCGATAATATTGATGACAAAGTTGATGATGATGAAGATGATATCGGATGCAATTGGATGTCGTCAGATACACGTCTCTCTTGTTAAGTTAGATTTGAACTGGACAAATTCATTTTTAAAATTGTACTGACCACTTAGATCCCTGTTACTGATCTAGTAACATCTTGTAAAGAATATTTGTTATCATCTGCCTGAAATAAAAAACGTGATGATGATCCTGGGTGTTGATGACACTATAGAGCTCTGATGCTAATGATAAAAAATGATGTTAGTGATCATGATAACATTAAAATTGATGATGAAGATAACAATGATGGTGACTGGCTAAGGTGCTAATGATAATAATGATGATGGACTTAATAATGATGATGAACTTAATAATGATGGTAAGAGCGATGTCAATGCGATTATAGCATTAACAATGATTAGACACGCTAAGTGGATGTACTCTTGAAGTGATGATTTCAGTTAGATTTGAAAACATCAGACTGAAATTATTGAATACCAGATTTGTCCAGTTCAATGGCATCTTTGGCATCTGATGTTTCCCCTAGATTATTTCAGATGCATGAACAATAATGTAAATTTAAATTTTCCATATGTAGTCTAGAAAAGTTTTGTTTTAAAAACATCCTATAATTTTTCTACTTTTTCCTCCAATGAATCTATATCTCGCTTTCCTATTTCCACACTCTATATGGTAACTCAAAACAAATGGTTTAATTTACGTCTTATATACGTCCTTTCTAAATTTTCATTTTCAAAAATTATTACAACTTTCACCATTGTGTTGAAACCATATATACTCGAGGCATTGTTTACGATGTAGATGCTTTATTCGCGTTTCTCGGAATATGCTAATATTTAACAGCATAATTATGGTAAAGTTATGGAGAACTTGACGTTTCTCTCGAAAATAATCGCTATCTGGACATTCGACTTTTGAAATGGTGGGATTTCACTTTCGGCTAACGTAAAAACGACTAATAATTTAGTAGTGTTCGAAATAAAATTATTTAATTATTATTTTCAAAAAATTTTGAAGATTAATGATTATCTCTTTAAGTACGTTAAAAATATTATTTTTATGACTATCGTCCGAAACGTTTACTATTTGCACTATTACCTTATTGTATATATACTTATTTAAATTGTAGTGTTTTACGCATTTTCTGCAACGTCTCTAAGCAGAACGAATTTCCACTTCTGGCCGTGCGTTGAAAAAGCGACAAAGCTAAAAAAATTATCATAAGCAAAATATTCATGAAGCAATTTTTCGCATATCACGATAATCGTTATATATTTCTTCATCAACATTAATAAAAAAAAAGGATAAATATACAAGCTAAAAATTCAGTATAGATTAAATTATAGAAAATTGACCGGTTTTTTCGAGTAATAAATACATTGTACAAAACATATAATTATGAATATAACGTAACATTCCAATTTTATATTAGTTTAAAATATGTACATGAACTATAGATAAGATGAAATATAAAATAGTTTCGAATAAAAAATTCGTATGACACAAATGATAGCAATCGTAAACTTCTCAAATCACAGAATGAAGCTCGACTTTGAAATTCTTGTATTCATTTTTTTTGTACAAAATAGAGTGAGTATAAAATTTGAAAGGAATCCTTTCAATACGTGAATATATCATTTCAGCTGTGAACGTGCATGCCAAGACATCTAGATAGTATATATCGTGCTTGAAGAGTATACAAGGACATTGATTAAAAAGAGCAAGTGCAAGACATCTAAGAAAACACGTACACACGCTAGATATGTATATATATGTATATATATATATATTATATATATATGGCGAGCATATATATATATATATATATCGGCTATGTTCTATTTCTAGAGTAAAGGATCGATTGTATTTTTGGTAAGTGAGAGAGATGTCTAATTTTAAGTAAACGATATTCATGCCAAAAGGACAATCGCCCCTTGTGATCGTTCGTGCCTGTGGCTAGTCCTCCACTTTCGCGTTTTGTTGTTGATTCGTGGCAATTGTCACTTGATATTCAAAGAACAATAAATTTAATTTGGAAAATCTTCTTCGGTACCAATAACGAAACCTTTAATTTTTGTCCGCGGTCTTGAAAAAGTAAATAAAATACTAAGTTATGTATTTTCTTCTCGTAGTCTCTCTATTGTTCAATAACGGATCTTACAGATTTTTAAAAAACTTAAAAGGTTTACATTGATCATTTTTTCAGATATCGCGAAAAACTTTCCATTTTTTAAATGTATGATTAGATTGGAAAATGTTCGTTTCGTGTTGTAATCATTCAATTAGACACTTTCTAACAAAGTATAAGAATTCACGAGAATGATATAAAGTCAAATGTATAGAAAAGAGGGTTGACCTGTAATATCGCAAAATGAAGACCCGTTAGTTGACTGTGCTCGGTAAACATATTGAAATACACGCGTAAACATACTGAAGTAGCATACGTGTACCTTAGTACGGTACTTTCAATAGCGAACAATTTTATAGGTTAGATTAGACACAAGTAATTTATTTTTCAACAAATTAAGTACGACAAAGCATAGTTAATTATACAAATATTTTTTTTATTATTATTCCATTCTTGACAAAAATAAAAAAATTATTTCACGATGAAAATAAAAAGTTAGCAATTTTTTAGGGTATTCATAAAAACCTTACTTTCATCACTAGATTCAATAACTCAACTGACAGAGAAACTTGGACAATTTTTGGCGTAAATAGTTATTTTTGGGCATCATCCCAATGGGCAGACAATGTTTTTTATAGTTTTTTTTAAATTATAACGTTTTTTATACGTTTTTTTAATTATAAAAACGTTTAAAAAACGTTATAATTAAAAAAAAATAGGGAGACAACGTTTTATAAACGTTTTTTATACATTTTCTTTTCAATTATAACGTTTTTTAAACGTGTTTTATAGGTTTTTTTTAATTATAACGTTTTTTAAACGTTTTTATACGTTTTTTTAATTATAACGTTTAAAAAACGTATAAAAACGTATAAAAACGTTTAAAAAACGTTCATAAAACGTTGTCTCCCCATTGGGATATTTCGAACCATTAAAGAGGATTGCACAAAGATTGCTTACATTATTAAGCCTGCACTATCGATATCAAAAAATCAAGAAAAAGATTCTTTATATATTTTGGACAATTTTTCGATTTTTAAAATATGTTTTCGGTTTTTCAACGAATTTCACCATGTAAAAAATGACACTTTTAGTGGTAACAAAAAATTGTCAGTATAAAGTTGCAAAAACAGATGTTCTTGTTGTCATTATTATTATTGTCATTATATCAAAATTATATAAAAAAAACCGTAAGTTTGTAAAAACCGTTAATTATTGAAAAATATTTGCTTCGATTCGTTACTCGTGTCGATAATTCTACACGAATAGCATTCGAGAGAATGAAAATTAATATTTCTGTAGAGCACAATCACAATCTCTGGTCCAATTCGATATTACAATCTACTCGTGCCATCAATGGGTCAGAATGGAGCGTCAGTGATTTTTCACAAGAAAATCGATATTTCCTCTGAAAACCCAGTGGGTTTCTCATGAAACGATCAATTCAGCACCTTTAAAAAAAAAAAAAAAAAAGACAGGTAAGTGACAAATAGTGCGACAGGAAGAAGAGTGAAGGAGCTGCAGTTTGATTGTTTTGCGATTTGCATATATGCATATATAACAGAAAAAAAAGAGTGAGGTTGAGCATTGAGAGAGATAGAGAGAGAGAGACTTACGAGGGGTCTGGCGCCCCAATACCAGGACTTGACGCGCTGCGTGAGCCCACCGAGAAGGTGGGTCCTCCAACCACCGAAACCGCCACCACCTCCACTTTCCGAGTTCCTTTCCTCCCTTCCATCCTCCTCATCCTCGGTATCGCGATCGCGATCTCGATCCCTCTCTCCTCGCCTTCCGTTACCGATCATCTCGGCGTCGCTACCGTCGCAACCGCAGTCGCTCTCCTACTCCGCGCGACAGAGCAGACACGCAGCAAAAAAGAGACAAAGGAAAGAAAAAACATCAGCTTTATCCAACGTCCATGCCTATTCTTTTGGTTGAGCCACTTGGCTATTGTCGAACCTACATTTTTTTTTTTGGGAATTATATGCATATGGGGTAGTTGATGACGATTCAAGTTGGGGATAAAAGTTTGACTGAACCCGAAAATTAGGTTGAGCGTAGAGTAGCTTTTGTATTATTTGTATTTGTGGTGATTTACAGTTTTACCATCCTATACTGAATATTCAGTCGGCCCAGTAATTGAGAATAGATTTCAACTGTGAATGGATTAGCCCCATACTTGTCCAAACTTTACTATACATTTTCCGATATACGTGGGTCTAACTGTTATGTAGCTCTGGACGTCGATTGGACGTTCACGATTTTTCCAATTTTCATTTATTCGTCCATGAATGAAAGTTGGACGTACATTGGATGTCCAGATTCAACGATTAATGAACGTCCGGACTCACCGTAGGTTGGACAATCAACGTAGGCCTAGATTTTATCAATGGGAAAACCTGTTGATGTTTACTTGTTCATCAATAGGATTTCTCATTGATAAATCCGTTGCACATCCAGTTTACGATCATTATTCAATGGACGTCTAATGGACAATGGTAGTAATTTATTGTGCTATTTGGAAACCTATTGTAACTGATTAGTTAGGAGGTGTCGTCTGAACTATACCAACAATAGGACGTTTGGACGTCCATCATTCGTACATACCTGGATATCCAATGTACATCTAATCAGGACCTTACCCTAGGAAAATAATATTTCGGTACAATTTTGTCCATTCTTTGACCAGAGTGATTAAGAGGTTAGGTCACATATATACTATAAACATCATTATATCATTACTGATATATTTTCTATTATCCTAGTGATTTAAAGTCAACACAAATTATCCAGTATGATTTGACCCAGCATGTTTGACGCATTCATTTTTTGAAAGTCGTGTGATATACATATATCCCTTTTTCAAAGGAAGGGTTTCGTGTTGGGATCTCAAGGGGGTGTCGGTTTGAAAATCGACTTAGCTAACTCGGAAATGTAAAATCTAACTCAGTTCCCGTTTAGAATCCGGGTCACGCTCTCCATTTCCCATCTAAGATCTCGGCTGCAAATCTTCTAGTCGAAAATCCCACGTGGATCCCACGTGAGTATTTTCAGAATTAGGACTGGAATTGTTTCGAAAAAGACACGTCGAATTTCATTCATTGCGAATAAATATTATAAATATTGTTCAATTGAAATCACAACGAATGTTATTATATACCCATTCAATTTTATATTAGGATGGAAATTCAGGGATGAAAGTGTCCTTTTCAAAGTTATGCGAGCAACAAAAATGATTTAATCTGCTGATATCGACCAAACACAAAACTTAAAATGGATGAAAAATTTCTTGCGAATATTGGTCTTGAATGCAATCTACAGTAAATAATTAAGATTAATGACTTAAATAATAAAAACAGGTATAAGTCGACATTTTATTAATGGAGTAAAATGTAGCTGTTATATAGAAAGAGATGCTTTTTAAAAAGGTAACTTCATCCAAGATTACGAAATTCTATCTTTTTCCACCCTCGTGAATACCATGAAACCTTTAACGACCTCCTTAGTACAGAAACTTTTACAGAACGAGATTAAGAAGACTCTACAGTACAGAACTCATTTAACGGAAGAAAAGAAGGAAGGGAGATAAGAATCGCTTTTTTTAAATTTATTTATAAAGACATTGATCTTTCATTGTCGATAAGGTATAAAGTTTTATACAAGGTGTCGATCAACTGGTTAACAATATTTCATGGGATGATTCTAAACAGGGATATATATATATATATAGTTTATGTTTACACAGATATATATATATATATATATATATATAAACTTCTGTAATATATATTTCGTAAAATCTATTTTTTTCGCTTCATTTTCATTTTAGTTTAGTACATTTCAGTTACTTTTAGTACATTTAGTACAATTCAGATTAGTACATAAATGATTACTACCCATATGGCACTAGTGAATGAATGTGTAGACATTCTGGAGACGTTCTGAGACGTGGGCTGTACAATACTTTACACTTGCTCGTTTGCATTTCTCGAGCTATTTTCATAAAAATATTACGACATCGAAAGAAAGTAATATCCCACTTTACTATTCTGCAACATACTCGCGTGATTACTCCTCCAACACTTAATAATTAAAGCTAATCGTAATTGCACGTATAAAGTCGTATTATTATTGCCTTAAGATTCATTCTAGGAAATATAATTTCTCCTCTATATTTAATAATCATTATTATATGTACGTAAATGATGAAAATAGTTCATCGTTATTCCATGTCGTGTAAGATCAGGAACATCGGCTCTATTAGCGATCGGTTATCGAAAGACCATCGAAGTTGAGAGGAAATTTCACTTCTACATCACACACATACACGTGCATGCTGCTCGCTGTAATTATACATGAAACGATGAGAGATCGTCTTGTGTCGATGTACGTTCAAGTACACTTCCGTCACGGAGGATAAATTAATTGGACAGTTTGTGGCACCGAAATTATTAGTTTATGTTTACACAGAAAAAAAATGCTGAATATTAAAATTATTAATAACGAAACCCAAAAAACAATATGACCAAAAAAATTGTAAACCAATAAAATTTGAGATCAATGTCCAATTTGAAATTTGACATGACATTCTAACGTGAAACATTGAACTGTGTCACCCTGTATATGTCGATTATATTCTTTCGCATATATATAAAATAAAGTGATCGCAAGAAAATACGACAATGGCCATCAAGTATTAAACCAGATTATTATTCCACTATATATCGTAAATGTCCGGTAACTAATGTGTAAACATAAAATAGACGTGATACGTTCTAAAACATTTCTATCAGGGTCGCTGAGAAATCTGAAAACGAAAGGTTCTGCGTGTTTCTAATTCATTATTATTAATTTATGTTTAAGTTGGACGCTACTTAAATGCTAGTCTATTTATTTACGTGTCTTGTGTTCAACTCGTTTCTACTACAAAATATTACTTTATGAGAACAGTTCATATAGTACACATATAAGAAGTACAAGCCACCGAATACGCCAACAAATAATTTGCTCCTCTATCGTAAACTGAAATCAGTAATAAGATGATAATGTTGTCGTTCTACTTTTCGTTTGAAATGGCTGCAATTAAAGAACAATTTGAACGAAAGTAATTTTTGGGAATGGGACGTTCCTTATTCCCATCCACTACTTAAAAATGTTAGATCCAGGTAAAAAGATTCGCAACTCAGTGACCGACATAAAGAGAATTCGCTACCGTGATAATCGACCCAGATCCGTAAATCTCAATGCCAACGACAACGACCACGTTTAAAGGCGTGAATGAAAACTTTCTCCTTAACCATCAGATTCTAAGGTTTACATACCGTAAATCAGCCGATGGGTTTGAATTATGGCTTGTATCGTTCCTACTCTTTCATTATTAGTGTTTAAGTCTATGCGATGATTTCCATTGTGATAATTTCACGAGTTCGGCGTAGAATATCTTTGATAATTTCAACTACTTTATTCGTTTTACAGATAATTTGGATTTCTATGGCCTTCTCCATCCATAATCGCAATACTGACATCAGAATTTCTAAATTCAAAATGGCAGCGAATTAATTTGTAAATTCATTTTATGTACATTTTTATATAATTTTTTCGATACTTTTGACTGTTGCCCTTACATTTCTAAGCTGTAAAGTTTTTAAACTCGATGATTATTAAAGAGTATTGACGAAAAATATTGAAAATCCAAGACAATTTTGAAGAAATGTAAATGGATGATTCTTCTAAAAGGGAACCTTATTCGAAAAGTTTGTTTGATCGTTAGAAAATCCGAAACTTTGCTTGATTAACATAAAAATCGATAGTTGGGCGGATCCAATATGGCGGACCAAAATTCCGAACTACTATTTACTGATTTTCATTAACTAATTACGTACAATTAATCTAGAAATAAAATAAAATTTTTGTACTGGATTTTTTGTTTGAAATTTTAGGGAAAATCGTTCCATGCAATATTTTTTATCACTCGTTGGACATCACGTATAATAAGAGGGACAAGCAAATGTATGATTCCTGAAACAATAGATTTTGTTATGTAAGTTTCTGACTAATAGTTATTTGAAACTAATAAAATGGTAGTTGTATCAATTATACTAATGCGATTTATAATAATTAGACATCAGAAACTTTCAATTTCAATTGATACGTTTCCACCAGTCACAACCTTCTGTTGCATTAAACTCTCGGCTTAACTGGATCAAATGATTACCTCGTAATTGCAAAGGAAATACGATCTACTCGTACTGGAACTTTTACTGTATTTCATTCTTTCTCTAGGGAATGACACGTATGGCAAAAATGAAAAGATTAATTAGACTAATTTATGAGGATTAAAATAAGAATATTATATATAAATTTTCTATGAAGAAAACTCCTTTAATTATATCTTGTATATTTTACTGTCGTTGCTGAGCAATCAATTTTTATGGGATTTCATAAATCTTTTAGTTTCTTATTTGATTTGACTTATCGCTAATAATAAAAATGTTAAACAGAAGGTCCATTTAAACAAATGCTCATTTGTAGAAAACGGCAGTTGGTTTGGAGAAGCCATTTGGTAGATAACAGACGAATGCATGTGCAACGAAAAGCACTCGCTTGTTTTATTATTTAAATAAAACTGTCATGACCGAGTGTCGTGCAATGCTTTTCAGCAAATTGCGAAACGGCGTAATTGCAAGAATAGCATTATGTAAGAAAAACTTTCTGATTTTTATAATTTTGGATCTTTGAGAGTGAAAGTTCACGTGTAATATGACAGTTGCATTTAATTAAATATATAAAAATGTTATACTGTCTTAAGTAAATTTTATTCTTTCGCGTTTCTTTACAAAAAAAAAATTGGCAGTTGATACTTTTTTATTATTATATCCCGTTGAAATTTCAGATTAAAAAATTTTTTTTTTTCAAAAATATAATAGATTTACTATAGTAAAATATTGCATTTTTAAAGTTAACAACAATTTAATACAATTTATTCATGGCTTTCTATGTACAATATTAAAAATTCCTGAAAGCAATGTTGCCAAATGTCATTATCACTTGACAATACAATCCTGTCAGAAATTTCTCACTCTCTCCATGCGCATAATTATTCCAAAATATTCAAGCATCGTATGAATTATTATGTGGCATATTTCTAGCACAACTTGTGACAGCTGTCAGTACTGACACGAAGTACCGATATTTAGGTATCTTTTAAACCGCATAGGCGGTGTCTCTCAAGAAAGTGAAAAATCATGAACTAAACAAAGGCATTTTGACATTTCAAGTTCCAAAAGCCCATAACTCTTATAGGGATCACAAAGTGCGAAATGGACAATGCAAATCTTTGCAACGAAATGCATAAGATAATAAATGTACGACCAGCACTTTGAGGTTGCGCATTTATCATCTTGACCGAAAGGCCATTATTCGCACCCACGGAAACCATCCAAGTCGAGCGCTGATGCTGGCTGACCAGCGCGTGTCTTTCCAAGGTTAGCACCAGCCACTTTCTTCCATTAGCTCCGGAAGAAATCTAATTAGGCACCATTTTTTTCCGGCGTAACGGATTGAACCGTTTCACCGATCCGTGAAAATGAAACATTAACTCATCAGCGAAGTGAGCCCAGCAGTGGCCCGCCGTCTGCTCGCATGTCTACCGAAAAAGCGCAGCTTATTGGTGTCGATTACCACCGCCTGCAACTCTCGACATCGAGAGTGCCTAATCGACTGTTGCAAATATGGTGAGTCACAATCACCGTGATGGTGACTCACGTCGAAGAAAGGCTCCCCGAAGGCGGCCGAGTGCCTTCGGGCCAGTCTCCGATGACGGGCCTGATGGACCCGATAGGGCTCCAATGAACCCGAAGATACCCAGGGCTGTGTGATTTCTAGAGACGTGTCGCCAATCGCGGAAGTTACCACGATCTTTCCCGGCCGAGGGACCAATGACCGACTTCGTAACATGCAATGTACATTAAGTGAGTGCTGGAGCGAACGAACAAAAATGAACTGTAAAAATCGTGTACTGGCGCTAGATACCGCTGGAGGAATCGTTTCGTCTCGGTCGCGTAAGGTTACTTTATGCAATTAAGAAATCTTGTTATTGAAGAAAACGACGAGTGAAACTTTTTGCTAGATTTATATAATATTTCCCATTTTATACTATGTTGAATGCAGTTGAAAGGATGCTCAGGAAAAGGTCACATGCACGGAAAGTGACCTGGATGATTAGACGTAACGAAATACCACTTACAATATGAAGCTGCATACTCTTACTTTATAACCAATTAATGGTGCATATACTGTATGTATCTCAAAAGATGAAAATTATTTGAATTTCAGTTAATTAGACGGATAATTAAGCCGCCCTTTTACTAACTTTTAAGCAATTGCTAAATAAGAGCTGCTGAGTTACGGGAATCTAAATTCTGTAACTTTGGAAATTTGAAGATGCTGCTTTTTGGACGTCGTAGTAGAAAACTGAAATAGTTACTGGTTTGTTTTTCTGGCCTCATATATGCAGCATTAGGTCCAGAACAAATCAGAACCAAATTTAGTTGGTCAGTATAGAATAATTCTGTTTCATAAAGATCATGCGTTCAATGATGATCTCCTTATGTTTGATTTTCGACTTAGCGTAACTCGACATTTTTCTACAAGAGCCATTAAATTACCATATTGTAACTGAATGCTATTCCTACAGTCGATTTATAAAGAGGCATTTGACCAAAATATTTCAAAGCTGTTTGAAATTTCAAAAGTTTGTTTTATTTTGAAGCAAGTACTATACACTCTAAACGCTTAGCAGAAAATTTACACGCTTAACCCAATTAGGGCTGGACGTTCATCGATTTCTTCACTTTCCGCTCATTCATTCAGGAATTAAAATTTTAGGTACATTGGATCTCCAGATATGTATGAATAATGGACGTCCAGTCTCGCAGGTACATTGGACGATCATTGCACGTACAGTTTTTGTCCCTTAGAGATCCCTTTTTACATTTGCGTCCATTCTACATCTACTTTACGTCCATCCCTAGTAGAAAATGAGTCCAGTATTTGGCTAGTTTCTGAAGGGCAGTGTAACAGAAAACTGGACAGATTTCTATTATACGTATACAATGGACGTGAGATGGACGATGTCTTTGGAGTGACAACATGCATCCGGTCTGGATGTACAATGGACGTACCTGAGCTATTAATTAAGATCAGATAATTATTATATATAAATCAATGGAAATATTGTAATATCTCATTGAACGACCATAGTTTGGTGAAAGGTGAAATGAATTTGGCAGGACTTCCATGACCTTGCTACCTTGCAACTGTTGTACTTTGGCAAATTTTCTGTTTTAATATATAGAGCAAAAGTTGTTCTATATATAAAAAACATTTAGCTGTGATGTTTTCTGTATTTCCTTTAAAATGGAAAATAAAAATCATATTTCTATTTTTTGGATATCATGCCCCTAGTAGAAAATGCGTCCAGTTTTTGGCTAGTTTCTGTCCAGTCCATGTTATAGGTATGGGAATACTGGGCAATGTAACAGAAAACTGGACAGATTTGTAACAGAAAACTGGACAGATTTCTACTAGGGGCATGATATTAAAAAATGGAAATCAAAATTGAGATTCAGATATAGTCAAAATTGAAAGTCGACTTAAAAAACGACATTAGAATAAATAATGTAAACGAAAAATGTTAATATAGAATAGAAATGTTTCTGTGTGTTTTTGCAACATAGGAAAGCTATATATGTAGCATGAAATAAAAACATAGTTTGCCGCTTTTTTAGACGTTGAAGGAGCCTTCGACAACATCAATTGTGAAATACTATTAAAAATATTGGCTGACATTGGATGCTCGCTCAATCTAAT
>JAPYZR010001826.1:0-35760 GCA_030522945.1 Trichopria nigra
ATATAATCATATATGATCCAGATATAATCATGCATGATTCAGATATAATTATATCTGATCCAGATATAATTATATCTAATCCATTTTTTCCCGGGATCTCATTAGATCTAATCTGATCTGAAAAGATATCGATTGATCTTGATTTTTTTTTCGCGGGTTGATCCAGATATATCGATAAATTCGAAATTTCCCCCCAACTTTATCACAATTCTTATTGCGGCATTATATATTTTGTCATTTTTGTGCTCATTTTAAGGGTCTAACTGTGATACACGCGTATATTTACCAGCGTATCTGCCTTAACAATGAGATTCCCAGAGCACATCCGACATTGCCGGCTGTATAGCGCTTTATTCGCTACACAACTGCATATAGCGGTACGTGACAGTGCGGCGAACGAAGAAAACTTAATTCAGCGAAACACGTCCCGAGAGCCTTCCCTCGATTTCGACGCCGTGTCAGACGTAGAAATGCCGCAACAGGAACGCAGCACGAAGTATAGTAAAGAAGCGATATTACCCCCCCCCCCCTTGCCCCTCCTGGGGGGGCGACCCAACGCCCCGGTACTAATGATACGACGAGCGGTGCGGCGCGCAAATGATGACAGTGGTATACACGTACTGTTTCGTAACAGTTCGGGGCGGACCTGGGGCTATGGTGGGGGGGGGGGGGGGGGCAAGCCGCAACGGAGAACTCGAGACAGGTCGTCGCCCAAATTCAAAGCACCCCCCTCGTGCTCGGGCGAACGAGCAGTTAACGGAGTTGCGGAGCGCCGCTGATACTGAGATCCTCGAGTTTTGCTAGTGAATCCTATATACCACCCGGTTCTCGCTCTCGGCCATTGGCTTATCGATTTTTGGCCCGCGTTAAACGAAATTACCAATTTGTCGGAAAATCGGACTAAAGCGATATTCGTTTACACTCGAATTGTGAGATATACGTACGATCCGACTATATACATTGCGGATGCCGAGTTTGATCGAGTGATTGGTTTAAGTGCATTGCTTGCGCAATTCCGAAAGTAGCCAATGTAAAAAATTATTTTGTATATAAGGGGAATGAATTTCCAACCCCTTTTGGATGTACGGAAAAAAAGGGGAACACGGAGATATATAGAAGATTACTAATCCTTAAGTCCCACACCCTTCAGATTTTACTTAATATTTTATAGACTCGACGATACTTTCATTGTAGAAAAGAAATCATTATACAAATTTTTTTTTCATTGTGTATAGTGATTTTGAATCAAAGCGAGAATGTGAACTCTGAAGTGATTAAATTCAAACGAATTATAGAAAATTTCATCAGTATCTAGCTGGTACATTTGTTTACACTTGTTTCAAATGCATCCATAAATCGAGTCTCGTTTAGGTTCCGACAAAAGTTGATTCTACCCTTTTACAAATATTCCAGTTCACTTATATTGGACATTGGATTGTAGTCAGAGGGGTGCTCTTCGTTATACATCCTCTTATAGACAAAGACAGACTGATGCAATATACATCGAATGCCTTTAAGATGTATTTTTTCACTGGGATTTAATCAAACTACGTTACAATTGCTGACAACCAAGCCAGTTTTTGGATTGAAATTCAGACCTTAATTAACATCACAATCAGTAGACGTTCCGTGTTTTAGGGTAAACAGTTATTGACCATTTGAACTGAAACTGAAACTAGGAATATGTTCTAACTACCAAAAGTTTGGGAAATCAAACCATGCCAGTGTCCACCATAGATAATAAAAAACACCACAAATACCAGATGGCAGAATTACATGTCCCAAGGAAAATACAAACTTGACCATTTTAAAAAATATATACAGAGAAAATTTAAGTACATACCAAAACTACATAACGATATTTACGGATGGTTCCAAATCCAAAAAAGGAACTGGCTGCGCAACAATAGTAGACAACACAGAAATTCTATAATTTTCCACATGGATCTAAAAAGGCCAACGTCTCCCCTTGTAGAAAATAAGTCCAGTTTTTGGGTAGTTTCTGTTCAGTTTGCTTTTTTCCCGTGTTAAAGGTATAGGATAACTGGGCAGTGTAACAGAAAACTGGACAGATTTCTACCAGGGTCTACTACACGATTAATGGAAACAATCGAGAGATACCTAAAATCAATAACAACTGACATTTTCGGAACGAATCCAACCTTTTTCATTTGGTAGAAACGATCAAATTCGCCTAACAATTTTAAGGATTGACCACTTATGTCACACACATCCATCGAATCACCAAAGGTAATCCAAACATGTGCGACAACTGAAAAGCAATCCTCATCGTAAAACACATACTGCTTCAATGCCCCAACGATCAAGATAAATCAAGGAACAAGTTTAACATCGATAAAGAACATCTGCGTCTCAACAATCGAGAAAATGTTATAAATTTCCTTCAAGAAACAAACTTTGATAACTTACTATAACCCCTCTAATAACTCTGTAAATCAAAAGTTATTTTTTTTGTCTTCATTCCAATACCAATACTACATAAAATTAGTTATTACAGTCGCTAATAACCATACTTAGGTGCATGCGACTTAAAATAAAGAAATCAAAAATATATATATATATATTCTATATGCACATTTCGTACTACATCACATCTTTAAAAATATTAATTTCGAAAAGGTACAATTAATATTTTGCAATATGATGTGTCTTTCGTACCGTTTTTAGGTACGAAAAAACACGTAATGTTTTAGTGTTTTTTTTTCTTCAGTTTTGAACTTGAAACTGACATTATCGAAAATTTTCATGGACATATATTCGTAATCAGGGAAAAACAAAATACTTTTGTTTTAAATTAAATTTAAAAAAAATACTTTTGGTAACATTTCGTGCGGTACTAAGGGAATTGTTTTATCATCAGAATTATAGACAATTTATGTCGTTAAAAGTGTACCTTTTACGTCGATCAATTAAAAGATTTTGAACAAATATAAATTATTCACTTATGTTTCGCTATACTTGATTCGGTTTCTAATTTAGCGAACGTATATACGCAATAAAACGGTACATTAAAGAAACCCAGATGAGGAAGCCTGATACATTTTAATGACAGTTCCATATGCTTGCACTTTAAATGAGTTAGTGCAGTTAGCTGCGTGTATTAAACAATTTACATATAGAATGCGCACGCGTCAAAAGTAGGTTGGACAAAACGATCCACACGAGGAACAAGCAAATTGGAAATGAATTATGATTGCCGAGTATCAAATCACTTTCGATCATTAACAAATTATGCATTGTTTAACGTGCACATTCTGATATGTTTCGTATCAAGCATGCGATATATTATTTATACGTAGTACATAATTGTGTTTAACTTGTTAATTTATTATTGTCAAACATTTACTATATATATATTCACGAGTTTCTATGCATTCTAATTGATTGAATAGACTTGCGTGACGTATTATTTATTTAGTCAATCATGTGGATAACATTCATTCGCGTTTTAGATTAATTATAGAATAAGCAAACATTAAATTATACGTCCGTTTGTATATACATATACACAGCAGTGATCGTTTACCGTTCCCTATTACCGAATGATTGATCTACGAGTAGCAAACGTAGGTTAACCTTGTTTAATAATAGGAAACAGATTCAATATAATGAACGTAAATTTGTATAATATTAGCTTAATATTCGTCCATTATTATTTAAAAATGATCTCTTCTTTATCGTTTTCAACAATCCGTAAAAATTATTTTATTAATAATTTAAATGAAAAACACTTAGGCATTTATAATAATATACTCACAATCTTATTGATAATAATAATAATAACAATAATAATCTTTGTTTAAATTCTGTATTCATGTAATTCAATAGAACATGTGTACATTTTTTTATCGTTTCGATAACTAATAAAATATGTATTTTTTGTTGGTGTTTTTGAGATCATTGATATTTGGTAAACAATCTTCAAAATGGCCCTCTTCAAAATTTATTTTCTAAACTGTACAAAATGAATGCCTATAACTATATATATATCTATATATATTTCAATAAAATTACCTTACTAGTATATTTCTTCTTTTGATAGTATTTTCACTGAATTGCAGTTAAAATGATGTACTATGTTTATTCTTGTATTGTTAGACCTCTTTATTTATTTATTTCTACTGAAAATGTTTCTTTTGCGTTTAGCTATTAATTCTTATTTTTATTAATATTTTTCTCCAATGTATACATTGCAGTTTTCACTCAATCATTGCACTGATTGCATTTCCCTGTTAAAAAAGTGGATAGAATCGTATATAGAACTGAATTCTAATTCTATCCGGATTTTAAAGAAACTGATAGAAATGTATAGAAAATGTATCCAAATAAATATATGATGGTAGGTTTATGGCATTCTTATATTTTTGATATTTTAAAGGACCAATGGCTTCATAAATACGTATATAATATCGTTTTTTGTATTATTTATTACTAATATTGAAATAATTAGAATAACATGCAATTAAGATCTTTTTAATTGCTTGTACGAACAAATGTCTTTGCTCGCGGTCATAGGCAAAACTTAATTAGCCAGAAAAACGTTTGAGCTTGCATTATAAAACGGCAACGGCACATAAGCGTCGCAAATTTAGGCAGCACGCCACTTGGCGCCCTTCGGGGAACTACCGGAAACACACTAAAACAGCGTGTACGGATTGTTTCGTGGAAATACGCTCGGCTTCAATTACCTTGGAGTTTTAACTACTTACGGTTGTCATTAGGGACTTTTGTATTCTTAAGCCTCGACGTTAATAAAAAGAAAAAAAAGAAAATCTTGAGGAATAATATTTTACACCCACACGCAAAGATAACGCTCCTAAGATCGATTATTGCGAATAGAAAAATAATTTTTTAAAAACCTAACATTTTATAGTGACGCCGAGGGTTGCTGTCGTAGACGAATGCTGAGAAAAGAATCATTAAAATTATTTCCTCATCAATGAAAGATTGTTTCACTACAAAATATTTACTTGATTAATTGATTTTTTTGAGCCTTTTCTTCAAATTCTTTTGTAAACTATTGAAAATATTCGAACCTCTGAACTTTTGTGATTTATTCAATTTTAATTTCTATCTTCGTAAATTTTCACAAACTCTGCTGTAAATTTTTAGGAGTGATCTTTGAGACGATAAAAGAGTGAACATTTCAATTATATATAATATTCTTATTATTAATTCTATACAAAAGGGGAAATTTGACTAGAAGAAATTTAGGGAGCACATCGTCTCAAAATGTATCTGTAAAAATCATCTGAAATAAAAATAGCGATGACTTAAAATGAATGTTCAAGATATTAACAAGCAAAGATTTATATTTATAAATAGCCAATTATAGCTAATAGCTCTTAGCCATTTCTCTCTATATTGACAAATATACACACGTTATCGAATATTCTTTTTATGACCATAATTATATTGAACATTGCTCTAGATGAAAAAAATGCATTTAATACTAATATTATCTACACTTATAAATAAAAAGATATATATATATCATATCTTATATCATTTTTTTGCTTACGACGCTATACGAAAAGTATTTAAAAAGAAAAGTTATATAATTTTTGTAGGTATATAACCTTCAATGATTTGATTCTTCACTATAGTAAGATCTACAATCGCCACAGTACACTATCTAATTGTATATACCTTCTACTATGTTTAAAATCCAGAAGTAAAATATTTTTCTTCTATATTTATAAGAATGCAGGTATATGAAGTATTCAAGTTCGACGCATTGTTTTTGCGTATGTGTATATAGTCTCCCTCATGTTGACTACTGTAGCGAGTACAATGTTTACATGTTTACTTTTATTTACCGATGATTACGGTAACGATCACGTTTATGTTTCGTCTTACAAATAAAGATCTTATTCTTTCAATTAATATCGTTTTAATTGCTTATTGCCATAAACCGTAAGTCGTTCTCTTGTAGTCTCAATCTATGACAATAGCAATAAAAAATATGAAAAATCATCTTTAAAAGAGAAATATTATATAGAAAAATCGAGACGAATGAATAATCGATTTTCCGCCGGGGCTTCAAAAGAGTAACGAAAGTCGAGAAAAAATTTCATTGAAAAAATGCAATTTTATGTCATGCTTACGCCATGATTTTACATCAATCTTCTTGATTTGAAAAATCAATTAAAGAACAAATACCTCATGCCATTATTATGGGACATATACTTTCGATTGAATATAAATGAACGACATATAATCAAATGGAGGTAAGCACTTATCAGTCATGATTATATGAGTTTTGAATTACGCGAAAATTAATTTTCTTGTCGTTTCCTCGTCAGTCAAATTAATTTTTTTGCAATAACATCAAAACGTAGAGATATTACTTTAATTTTCACTTTCTAAATTTGTTTTATTCATAAATTATGAACGATTTCATCGATGATGACCTTTTTTATCTACTGTTAAAAAATCATATAAAGAAAAAATGGAATTCTTATTATATGGTCACTTTTTCTAAATTTATGAATTGATATGCCCCAAATTTTTAACGCAGAATTCTGAACTCAAGGTCTAATAATAGACATTTTACGATTGACCGTTTTACAATTGTAAAACTAAAAGATGGTGGATGTCATGTCTACTATGCATTTTAATAATTGAGATTTAATTATTTTACATTTCAACGTATGCATTGCAATAAAATGATATATATATATATATTTCGTACGGTACAACATTTTCCGTTAAGTTAATCAATAAAAAGATATCAGCATTGCTCATTATTTACTCATTTTTATAAAAGCTCTTATTTTTCTATCTGCATTTATAACATTTTCTTGTTCCTTAAAATGTCTCGAAACAAGAACTTATATTCATTTTGTGATACAGGAGAAAACACAAAAAACTACCAAAAATATACATTTTATTTATTTTCTTGTTCAATATATGGCATTTGTCAATTTTTAGCAATTTTTGTGGTGTTTTTTTATTTTCAATTTTTCATAAATGGAATGTCATTGTATATTCGTAAATTTATTTATGATCGTTTTTGAAGCAACCTTTGGAAAAATATATCCATTTGTTGTCTATAACACATGTCTATAACACGACAAATATCTGAACTGTCTAAGAATTGGCTATGAATTTTTTCATCTCTACTCTAGGTAACATAAAAGTACATTAAATTAATTTAACATAGAAGTCCTAGAAATGTGATGTCTTCAGTCCAAATATGTCTTCATTTTCCTATCGATAGACAAGTTTCAAGCAGATACAATATGTTTTTCTGCTTCAGATGAAAAAGGAATCCTTCTTATTGTTCTCGTATCATTTTCGGTAAAATTGATACTGAAAAAGACTCGATATCTTCAGAAAATGGACTGTTCGCGATCAAAATAAATTCGCAAAACCAGAAATATTTCCAACAATGCGATTAATTGTTAGAATAAAAAGTCGATTGCAAGTATATCGAGAAGGCGGTAGTTGACGAAGCCAATCGGTGAAATGAAGTTGCCACGATTATATCGGTATAAAAAAGCAATTCCTGCCCGCGGACTATATAGCGTTAGCAAGGCGTACCGTATAAATGATATTCTTTCGCCCCGATATATAGAGACATATTTACGAGTCCCCTATATATATATATTTGACCGTTTCGCTATCGATTCTTAATGCGATTCAGCAGAACACCAGTTGGGAGATTGACGTAACGCTCCCCTTCGGCGATTTCGTTCGCTTCGCAATGAGCCGTGCTTGCTGGCTTACGCGTCGTCGTTTTGCCACGAAACCCTCCTTTAATTCGTCGACAGTGAAGAGCTGGTTTGCCGCCCTCGACTCGATTCGGCCGCCTGCAAAACGTGTGTATATATATATATATACACAATATCGCCCCTATATACCGCACGTCCTCACGAAGATACGTCACTGATTTTAATTCGTTTTAAGACAACGCGGCAGATAGCTATCATTACGTACAGGCTGTTATGAAAATGCCTAATCCAATAAAAAGAGGCTGATTCTTTTTTTTTCTTATTCCCACGAGGTCACATCTTGAATACACTGAGATCTCATCTTTGGTCAAATTAAAACTATTGTTATAGAAAAGATGTTCAATTTATAGGGAAAGAGAGGATTTTTCCATTTCATTTGCAGAATATAATGTGATGTGATTGTTTTCAATAAAGTAAGATAAGTGATTAAGACCACCAATAGAAATAATTATAAATATATTTTTTTAATATGTTTAAAAGTTACGACCGTCATTTAGAATAAACAATTTGTAATATGAATACATTTTTTGAGGCATTTAAATGGAATTAAGCTTCCATTTTGTTAAAATGAGTTACACTTTACTAACAAGTTTTTATAACTGTATCTTATTATTGACACATAAACGTTCATATTGTTATTTTGCATATTTATTTGATTAACTTTTGCACTGTTCAGAAAATAAACACGCCGAAAAAATGAGTATCGTTGGATCAACCATACAATATGGCTATACCAACCATAAAAATTGAGTCAACCAGAAGTATGGTTGTTTCAAGTATAGTACATGGTTGTCTGAACTATAGTATGGTTGTTCTAGCAATACTTTTTTTCCGTCCGACTTGCGCACGGTGTTAACATGCAGAACAAAGAAAAATAACTTTTAACACTGTTACACCACCAATTTTTAATTTTTCTGCTCTTTAAAATTCATGGGGGTGAAATGTCACTCTTAAAAAGTAAAAAATGAGCCGACACTCTTCGAAAGAGTAAATTTTCAATCTTTAAGAGTGAGATCTCAAACTTTCTAGAGTGAAATTTTACTTTATATTGGAGTGACGAGTCGAAGACTTTACACCTCAAACAGAGTGAAATGTCATCTTTAAAGAGCGAAAATTCACTCTCTCAGTGGCTCTGTTATATCATTATTTGTAGAGTCAAACTTCACTCCGAGAAATTTAAAGAGTTGATTCATGCAATTGCAGCAAGCTTACGCACGTACAATAGAAACACAATGCCAACCAACATTAAAAATATTTCAGAAATCAAGTATGTATTGTGGCAAAAATATTGCGGGTAAAAAATGTCACGTTACGTCTAAATAGATACAACATAAAGTATTATATATACATATATATAATACTTTGTATATATATATATATATATGTATAAACCGAAATTCAAAATTCCTATATGTAAAATTTATCAACAAATTCATGAGCATTGTTCTTCTCGACTTAAATTTGCCGAAGGTCGATCTGATAGTGATGAAATTTACCTCTACGCAGTTCAAATACTTAACACAATATTCTAAATATAACAGGCTAATAATGAATAATAACTCGGATTTTACTGTCAGACAAACGTAGTTAAGCGTGTAATAGATAGATACGAAAAAGATAAATTGCTCGCAATAATACTGTTGATACAAATATGCACAGATATCGCAAAAGTTATTTATTTTTGAAGCACAAACGTAAATATTGTCTTTTATTTTTACTATTCTTTACGCACGCTCTCAAACCCTTTGTACAGAGGTACAATATAAATACAGATTGATCTACATAGAGTTTGTCTACTATTTAACCTGATGTGTAATTTAGGAAACGTTATTTCCCTATTGTTGTTATGTTTCTCTCTCTCTCTCTCTCGCCCGCATCTGTTATCATTATCTATGCCTCTCCTTTTGTGGCTTTTGTTTTAGTCGTTTATAGAAACTATATAGGTTATTTAGAGAACAAAATTTACTGAAATTATTTTATTAGGTACTACAATAAAAAAGAAGTACAATTTTCTTTAAACTTATAGCACCCCCTATTAGAAAATAAGACCAGTTTATGGACATTTTTTCTGGACTCCATTACGTTTAACATAGAGGCCAAAAAAATTGGGCAGAAACTGGTGTCATTTTCTACTAGGGACATATATCTTGATTTCTATTATTGTATACCGTTTCCTAAAAAATTCTTTTGAATTCAATTTGTTTTTTTATAAGTATGAAATTAAATATATGAAAACAATAATGCAAGATTTCTTAAAGTGATATAAATATTACATATATATATATATAATTATATATAATTACAAAAATGAAAATCTTTCATGATAAGACAAACTCAAAAGTTTTCAAAACTTAGTCAATAATTTAAACATTTTTGAAATGTTTATTATTTTATCTAGAATAAATGTTACTTGTTAAGTTTTTTCTTTTTCTACTCAGAATTCGCTTAATAAATGATTCAAAGAATTGAATCTAATCGGATTATGAATGTACGTACTACAATATTAGTTTCCCCCTCCAAGTTCGCATTCTTGATGCTTGATTAAAATCGCTTTGTATAATAGAGTAAAAATTCCAACATGTTCATTGCGAGAAATACACGACGTTGCCCACCACGCGACAAAGGAATCAACTAACATGATTCTATGTGTGTACACATGTATTAATGTATAGCGCTTCCTAATGTGAGAAAAGAGTACTTTTTTTATAAATGCAATATTTTTAGGTAAAGAAAAAATTTCTTTAATTTGTTTTTTTTATTCCGAAAAAAAAAACTAATTAAATAAGACGATCGTGTCCATGAATAACGTTGTTTTATTGTAACTTTTAAGTCACTGTAAGTCACCATAATCATTTATCATAATTCTTAATAGAATAAGTTATGTTGTTTCATTAAAAAAATAGGTTTATATAAAGTGCTACCATAGAAACATACTTGTAAACTACATTTAATAGTCGGTATTAATATGTCACAATATGAAGGCAAACGATTCCTAAAAACTGTGTAACATGCATCAGTCACTCAGTTATTGCTTAAATAATAAATCCGGATGAATTTGGCCAAAATGGTAATAAATTAACGTTCATTAGTATCGATACGTCGCCTTGAAATAAGAAGCAAAATCATTAAATGCTATGAATGGAGATGATTGAAATAAAACAAATCGATAAATACACGTATGTATATAAAGTATAAATGTGCTTAGTTCTTGGAACATGTACGTAAAATATTGTGTGTGTTTTTTATTTGCATAGCCATATAATAATTTTTTTTTTTTTTTTTTTTTGTTGCGTTAACGTATTATTGTAAGAGTCAACGGGAATTCACCCTTTATGAAACCCTCACCTATTATAACTCGCTGACGCTTTGCCTTCAGATTTTATTGCATATAGAGAAAGAAGTCTATGAATGAACAATTACACTGTTTGTTAACAATCATAATACCATTTTATATTTCCAGCCATTTTTCATAAAAACAAAAGCTACCATGAATTGAGAGATCTCTAATTATTAGTCATTTCATCTATAATTATTGTGACAAACAGCGAAACAATTGAAATTAAATGATTTGCATAACTTTCCAGTTTCCTAAATGTTTTAAAAAAACATTTTGAAAAAGGGTTTGTAATTACATACGATTTTTTTTTTAGAAAAGAGTTATATATATCATGAATATTTCAAACTTTTAAGAAGAAAGTCAATATAACGAATTATATAAATAATAAAATTGAATTTAAGAATGTTTAATTGTACAATATGAAAAAAATTTATTGATTATTTAAAATTTTTTTGAATATAAAAGTTTAAAGCAATATAGTATTATTATCTATAAAAGAAGCATATATATGATAGATAACTCAGTTTATTCACATTTCTATTATTCGTAATGTGCATTCGTCAATTAGAATTAACAATTTCTAACGTAGCAACGAAGTTACACCTGGTATTTAATATCAGATGTATTTTACTTTTAATAAGTAATGAATAAACAATGCCAACAAACTTATTAAATAAATTTAATCACAATTAAATAAATTATTTTTAAGGAGGAGTAGACTCGTAACTGAATGAAAATTGTAAAGAATCGAAAGTAAATTAACTCTTGAATTTGAATTCTTTTAATGGAATTTAAAAAAAAATGATATTGATGAGTCCTGCAACATGGCATTCAATCATTGTTGTAATTGGTTGGAATGAATTCGGATGAATTTGAATATTAATTGAAATTTCTTAGAAGTAGAAGTACAAATATACTTTTAAAAGTAATCGTTGTTATAATATAATGTCATGGTTACTTCCTGTACCTACATAAATGTTACATTAATGTTACATAATTTGTTACATTGTCGTTGACTGGGATTGGTTTGATTTGTGTACAAATGGTAAATTGTACCCGAGGAGTCAAAAGTAGTACAATAAAAATTCAATAAAGGAACCTTCATTGACCAAATGTACTTACATCTCTCGTTATTATATGACGCGGTTCAAAAAAAAAAAAAAAAAAAAAAAAAAAAAAATAAAAAAAAAAAAAAAAAAAAAAAAAAAAAAAAAAAAAAAAAAAAAAAAAAAAAAAAAAAAAAAAAAATTTGAATTAATGAAATGATAAGAATTACCTTGAAGGCTGTGAATACAAGATTCGATCGGAACGCAAGTATAACAAGTGAAATAAAAGCTCACGCTATAGAATGGTGTTATGGATGTGGTGGGAAGGGGGGTTTGTGAGCGACGATGCACTTTAACTACATTAATCATTCCAACATCTAAAAAGTGGTGAATTGTTCAACACACAATAATGCATGCAGAGTTTTCCGCACATATACGAAACAGAGTCGCGATTGTGTATATACTCCACGCGCAGATAATTAAATTATGTAGGTGTAGTAAATAAACCATTACTTTGCGTGATGTAATATCACTAATGTCGTATAGTTTTTAGACGATATCGCACATTACGTTTGAGTAAATTTCCGACCGCATACCCCAGGCGTATCGCCGGAACAGGCCCGTAGTATCTCAGCGCACTCGCGATTGTAACGCGCATATAATACATCGAAGTGTAACACGCAATTAACCCATTAGCGCCGACACGACATGCAACAGGAAATTGCAAAATATGAAGGTAATTCGCACAAAGGGTACTTGAGCTCGCTAAATCCGAATATCGAATCCGACAATTACGATCGAAAGTGCCGGGGTCAAAGTAACAAGGGCGGCTTTCAAAAATTGTTGTATATATGTGTATATACACCCGGCGTATATATCAAGCGATGGTTTCTTCTCGGCCCTACGGCACTTTGCCTTGGACGATGGGAGTCGTAGGCTCCGTTTAAAATCCATGCACCGTCAATAATGTTTCCTGGATATTAAACGCTTAGCCGGCGGGCGTAATATCTGCCGCGCGCTCTTGGTATTCAGCGAGTTATTTGACGTGCGAATCTCTTCCAAGAGAATAACGCAATGTCGACATTAACCCATTTATTTCAGAGTATCGTCTTCCTTTGCAATTTTAGGTTCGGTAAGAGAGAACAAGAGTTGGTTTTTTTTTTTTTTTTTTGTTGATGTTGTTTTTACCCGGTACTCGTCAAATGCCGAGCAAAAAAGTAGCTTGCGGTACACGGAGCATATGAGACAATGTTTCTATAAAACATGATGGGCGGTTGGTTTTTCGACTTTGATTTTCGTTTTAGTCGTGTTATTTTTTTTTTTTTTTTTAAGACTTATAAATCATGAATAATTTCATTATTTATTTTTTTATTTATGATTTTCTATAATTTGATTACTTTTTTGTTTTCATTGTGTATGGCAATTATTGTTTATTTTTGTGCACGAAAAAATATAGTATTGTTGGGGCAACCATATAAATGATTGCTTTAATCATGAGACCAGTTGTATCAACTATAATATGGTTGGAACAACAGTGTTTTTTTTTTTCATATATATTAATAAATTAAATTTAAAAAATTGCCAGCCTGGAAAAAAATAATAGAAGATTGTTACTGTAAACTATATAGAGCGAGACATACGTAGCGCCATTTGTAAGCAGGCAGTTCTAACAGTAGACAGGTAGACTATATAAATTCAGATTCTTTAGGAAAATTTCCCTCTTAAATCATTTATCGCGTTTTATTTGGTATTGTTTTTAATATACGAATTTTTTTATTTTCGAGGTTATTTAATCTTTGTCTAATTGGTCTTTTGTTTAGATATTTTTAAAAGTTACATTTTTCGCTAAGTATAGAATTCTTATATATATTTTGATTTTAACAAATTTCTTCTTAAAAAATTAAAAAAAAAAACAATTTTTTTATCTGCATTGTTTTTGAAAGTTTTTGCAATTATTTCATTTTTGTTATCGGTTAATAAACAATTTTTAAAGAATGATTTCAGGTTTTTGTAGATTTAAAATATGTAATTAATCGAAGCGAATTAAAAACTTTGGCTATACAAATTTTCTAAAACTGTCAGAAGTATCTCCCAAAAATATGAATAATTAATCTGTTATAGGTTTTAATAAAAACGACTGCTGCTCCAAATTTCAAAAAGGACTGTGGATGTCAGATATGAACAAATAATAAATGAATTTTTTTTCGTACTCCTGTATTTTAAAAAATCCTGTATTTGTAAAAAAAGTTCGGTACCAAAATTCGATTCCATTGATGTAGTTTAATCATAGCGAATTATTGTGGCTTGTTTATTTATACACGTGGATATATTGCTGTTTCGTAATATAAACATATACATTTAATTAATGTGTATATATAATTATTCTATTATACACAACACATTGTTATATGTCTTATATACATCAGACATCATGTATAATTTATTATCATATTGTAATTTATTAATATCATTATTAAATACCAGAAATAATCAACAATATAATCTAGCTTCACTTTAAAATTCGTAGGTATATGTTTTTACTTTTGGGTTGGTTAATATATAAAAATATGAATCTTTGTTTCTATATTGAGACCTTCTAGACGATAGACCTCGTATGCCGATGGCAAGTTTGGTTGCTCAAATTGAATATTCAGAGTTGTTACTTTGGTTATTTTTTGATAAAATTCGTTTTTCTTTTCTTGTGCAATATCCAGCAGAAATTTTGTACGTCCCTGTTCAGGGTGCAACGCGTCTGGTAAGGTCATAATCCAGGCCTTAGAAAATTTCTACAGTTATCTTGAGCAAAAATTATGGCTTTTCAAAAATCAAAATTATCAGCAGTGCGTCAACCCCGTGTATTTTTCTTCCCTTTTATCACATATATCTTTATCTGAAATTCTATAAGTTTACACTCACGGAAAAGTACACAAAAAAAGATTGTTCAGGGTCTGAAATGACACCCAAGAACATATTTTTGTTCTATGAGAAAAGTTTATCAATGTAGACTTTTTCACAATTTTTGCAGGGAATTTATGTTACACATTTAGACATTTTTCAATTAATCTTTTAATGGTTTTATTCCCGCGATGTTTCTGGACAACTGGAATGCTTTCTTTTCAGTCTTTTTAATTATTCTTATTTACATAAGGTATTTACGTCGTTTTTATGTTATTATCATAATTATTATTATTATTATCATTTCTATCGCTCGTTTGTGTGCTATTGTGTATGCGACGAACTCGCTGTACAATGATTCGCTTATATATACATTCATAATTAGTGTAAATATTGAAAATAATATGACGATTATTATGGTATAATTATGTAGATAAGTATGTGCGTATGTGCATTAGCGCTTAGGAACTTTCTTCATTGTCTCATTAATCACGAATTAATATACTAAATCCTCCGTCGTCATTAAAGCGATAAAAAGTGCAAGACGACGTATCGCGTCATTAATTTTCATATAATAGCGTCATAAAATTACACTCTGCAACACCTAATGTGTTGGAAACCGCAAGAAACCAAGCTTTCTTTGTGCGTCGCCGGTCGCGGTACATTATGCCGTAAATAAATGTAAAGGCAAAAAAAAATCAGACTCCACTGTATGTATATATATATTCAAGTTGCCTGGCAATAGCGGTTGAGCGATACACGCGTATATATATGTATATAGGTGTAGTGTTCACCACGCGTCCGTGTCGAGATAAGAATTTTCCGATAAACCGTAAGGCCTTTATATTCGGGAAAAAGTTTCGGGGTAGCAGCTGAATTTTACCGCATCGTATAAACAGAGTCGAGCAACGGACGAGTCTCTAAACCGATTAATCACGTAATTAATGCAAAGTTGGTCGTGCGCCGACTCACGGTGCGACGAGGACACCGCTGTGAAACGCGCGGGAGTTTTGCACACACACAATTGGAAAACTCTTTGCCCCCTCGCAACGAATATATATATATATATATATATATACATGAATATAAGCACCACTCGACCATGGGGCGCCGCGTTAACGATCGACGATATACGGAAATTGTAATAACAGCTAGATTTCGGGCACTGCACCGCGAAGTATCGAAAAAAGGATTATATCTATACGATATGTATAATAATAATTGTTTTTTGCCAATCAATAGCGGCCGGGTAAGCCGTTTGTCTATCGGGACTATAATGAGGCATTTTGTGATAAACAATTAGTTTTGCACTTTTTAAGCTAATACGTACATATATGTATATATATATATATTACATAATTGTTACATTGTGGTTGTCTGGGTATATATATATATATATATATATATATATATATATGTATGAATAAATAAATATACATTATATGTATTTCAAAATGGTTAATTATAATTATAAAATATTATTTGACTTATGTAAAACTATTTCTTCAAAAGTTTACTGCGTTCAATATAATTGTAAAGTTTGCGTTATCCAATAAAGATTTATGTCATCGTTATCACATTTTCAATTTCGTAGACTATTTTCAAGTGTAATTATTAATATTTTCCTGTTATTTAAAAAGTTAATTTAATCCTGCGTTGATTTTAATTATTGCCCTTTTTTATTATTGATCAAAATGATTGATAATTTCATAAAGAACGACTCTTTATATATCAATTTATATATAATATCTATATTATATATAAATATATATATTTGAAAAATGACTAATGACACAGTGGACTACAAACATTATTAATTCTTTTTTTTGTAATTAGTAAATAATTAAAGAGTAAAGACCCTGGTAGAAATCTGTCCAGTTTTCTGTTACACTGTCCAGTTATTCTGTACCTTTAACATGGGAAAAAAGCAAACTGGACAGAAACTAGCCAAAAACTGGACTCATTTTCTACTACTACGTTTAAAATATATAATTTCCACTTGTCAATAAATATATGTTTGTCGTTCCGTTCTTAATAACGTACAACAGACATCATTGGTTATTATTCACGATCAGTTTAATTTACGTTCAATTTCATCCAGAACAACAATAAATTCAATAATGTGCTGTCATCAATTATGTTATTAGCCATTTTAAATGAACACTAAACAATGAAATAAAGAATTGAAGACGTCAACTGTGAAAGAATTCCGGCACATAAACGTCAAAAATGGCAATAAATGTCCTCTGACGATAAATTGGCGCTTGAGAAGATTTGATTTCACCCACTAATAGTTTGCCCGTTGAAAATCCGAACATAATTCACGAAATTGCCGGTCGGATTATTATATAAAAACAGGTTTTATACCAAACGAGTTGAACGGAGATGAATAATGGAATCATTAACCTCGACCCACCGCGTCAATAAACGTCCTCGCAGATTCATAATGTATACGGATTTTTCAAAGCGTCATAATTTTCATTTCAAAACAACAAACAAATAAAAGCGAACGAAACATTTTCGGAAGACATTAGCTATGCAAATTTCGAATCCGTACGAAATCAAACATCAATCATGCCAACTGACATTTTATATGAAATAAAAAAGGTCGCTCGTTATGAATAATTCATCTTTTATCCCGTATCATCTCTAGCGAATATTCGTTTACCTTAATGAACACCGATCTACGGTCCAACTCCGACGCGGCGTTGAAATTATCATTTGCCAGTTTTCGATTATAGATATAATCCTAAGGGCTATTGGAGAATCTAGAATTTCGTTGTACCGCGTTACATTTTTAACAATGTTTCTGACGTAGACATATAGTATACATGCATGATTATGTCACTGATTCTATCAATCATTTTATCAATTAAAATATGTACTTTCATTATTATTATTATTATTATTATTAATAATATAGATATTATATATATATATTGACATACATAATAAATTGTGTTGGACTTAAATATATTACATATATATACTCTGTAAAGAGTGACCCCAAAATAGGCCGTTTTTAGCCTGTTTTGTGGACCTCGCTAGCGCCTGAAAAAAAAACATACAAATATGTTTAGGTATCAAAATACTCGTCTCAAAAAAACAAACCGAACATTGATTTTCGTTTTTTGAAAATCCTAAAATTTACCCCTATTTCAGGGGTGGAAACTCCAAAATATCGAAAATACTGTAAAATTAAAAAATTAGTTTTTAATGCATGTTTTCTATAAAATTACAAACTTTCTTAATAGATAAAGGGTAGTAAAAGCTAAAAATCCACTCCAATTGGTGAAATCAACCACTAAAAAATATAAAACATCAACTTATTTTCCTGCATTAAAAAGAAAATTGACTTAATTGATTAGAGTCATGTGAAATATGAAACCAATACAATTGGGGGTGGTTTTACCATTCGCAGGGGTTGCTTTTACTTTGAGACGACAATACTCCATTGTTTTTATATTTTACATGACTTTAATTAACCATGTCTGTTTTTATTTAATCCAGGAAAATACATTGATATATTTTATATATTTTTTAGGGGTTGATTTCACCCCTTGGGGGAGCTTGACGTGGATTTTTAACTTCAACTATACTTTATCTATCAAGAAAATCTGTGATTTTATAGAAAGCATGCAATAAAAACTAATTTTTAAACTTTATAGTATTTTCGATTTTTTCGGGTTTCGGAGAACTGACACTCCAAAATGAGAAAATTGTAGATCATAAAACAGTGGAAAATGCTGTGAAAACAATGTGCAAATATGTTGCACAAAGTGAGTATAATATATTTAATATAATGATTGTAATTAATATCTGATACCGATCCCTGTAATGATAATTTTTTACTCCAATAAACTCCAGAAATTTTCATTCTTTTAGAGTGAAATTTAAAGAATTTTCGGGAGAAACGAATCAATTTTGACCTCCTACTGATCAAACGAGTAAAAATTTCATTTCTTAAAACTGAATTTTGGCTTTTATTGGGGTAACCTGTAAAAGTCAATCAGAAAAGAAAAGAAATTCGAACAATTCTTTAAGATTTTTCAAGGAGTTGTTTGGATTTCACTCCAAAAATTTAAGGAGCAGTTTGACGACCATTACTCTCTAAATGGAGGAAAAATTGATATACTTTTTCATTAAGAACCAGCGTTTCAGTCTTTTTAAGAGTGATATGCCACTAGTGGGATTATTTCCATTCACTCTTAATGGAGTGAGATTTCAATCTTGATGGCTCAATTTCCACTTTAAGAAGCTTGCAGAGTAAATAGCTATACTTTTCTTCCCGTATGGTTCACTGACTCTCTACATTTCTTCGAGTTAAATTTCACTCTACAAAGATTAAAAATGGTAATTTTTCAATTTCTCGTGATGTAATAAATTCTCCATCTATTTCCAAAATTGAGTGAAATTTCACTCCGGAACGTGAGAAATACCACTCTTAAAGAGTGAAAATCCACTGTTTTGAAGTACGTCACAATTATCACACTTTAAGAGAGAAATTTGACTTAAATACATTTAGAGTGTATAAAATACCAAACAAAATGTTTTAATTGTTCCATTTCGTACATGAATTAAAAAAAAAAAATAGAAACTAAAATTGACAGTCAATAAAATCATAATTTGTCAGCCGCATCATATTTGATCAGACTTATGATTGATGCACAATTCTGTCAAATCTGATACGATTTCCACAAAATGATCCGATTCTGTCCCAAACATTTGTGAAATTTTACCATATTCAATGTTCTCGAATAATGTCATTCTACTGAAATTGCGCGAAGGAGTATCACTCTTTCAATGTTTTACCTACACTGAAAAAAAAAATGTTATTTTCAAGTAAATATTTACTTGAATTAAGAAAATTTTTCCTTCTTTTTAGTAAATCTTACTTAATTCAAGAAAATCTTTTCTTAATTCAAGTCAATATTTACTTGAAATAACAAATTTTTTTCAGTGTAAATAAAGCTGGACGTCCAATTTATGTACGCACACTTTTTCAGACCATTGACGTATACATATATCTGGACGTCCTTATTATGTCCAATTAACCCCTAATACAGCAATGGACATAAAATGGACGTCCAATCTTCGTACATCTTAGACATCA
Organism: Trichopria nigra; assembly: GCA_030522945.1. Classification (NCBI taxonomy): domain Eukaryota; kingdom Metazoa; phylum Arthropoda; class Insecta; order Hymenoptera; family Diapriidae; genus Trichopria; species Trichopria nigra. The sequence goes on from JAPYZR010001826.1 coordinate 20,149, forward strand.
TTTGCACGTACATCCCAATTAACACTGGACATTCATAATTCATGTTCATAATTTCCGTCTATTCTTCCAAAATTATAGATGTTCATAGAATGTCTAAGATAGGTACAATGTACATTGGACGATCAATGTATACGTCTAATTTTTATCCATTAGAAAACCTTTTTATTTAAGTCCATTGTTCATTGTACGTTCATTACAGTGAAAATAAAGGGCTTTCGATGGACGTCCCTGCGCAGTGACAACTGAAAGTAAATTGGACGACGTCCACGTCCAATGTCCGATGTCCATATTTACTATATACGTTGTTGTTCGTTTTGCAACAGTCGAGCTGACCGATGTAGAAACGCGTGCATCCATGTATAGTGCTGGGGTGATGTCGTAACCGCACACAACTGTAATTGTCGAAATCACGGTTTCGGTCAGTCGTTATTGTTTAATTCCAGTAAACAATGTAACCATCCCGAGACTTTGTCGTTGCACTCGTGCAGCGACGGAGGAATCCGAGCATAACTATAGAGCGGTGTGCTCCCCATCCAAGATTAACTCCGACCCGCAATTGCAATAGACCCCGAATATCCGCCACGAACGCGGCATTCCCGCCTATTTTTTTTTTTTTTTTTTATCTCGCGTCACGCACGTAGCGTGAGTTATTTACGCAACGCCTACGTGCCCGCGAGTCTCTCGCGTGCAATGGGCCAACGGGCAAGGAGGAACTTACTCCCCTCGAGAAGACTCTTCTCTCTCTGTCTTGCACACACACACACACACTAATCGCATCACTAACGTTCCCGCACACACTTCTCCGATTCTCTTCATTGTTCGTGTCGTTCACTCGCTCGTGCAGTCATTCTCTCTCTCTCTCGCACTCACCATCTCTCACTCGAAATGGCAAAGACAATCGCACGTCGCTCATGTTCGGCCCTCGCCTTTTTGCCGCCGGCCAACAGTAACTCGCGGGTCGCTCGATCGCTTCGGAGAATTAATAAACGACGCGTCGCTCGTGCAACGAGCCGCACAATCGACAACAACGATGAGGACGAGGACGACGACGACGACGAGGAGGAAGACGACGACGTCGACGACGACGACGACTGGCCGATTGTCTCGATGATTTAACGAGCGGAGTGCGCCGATTCGCGATCGCAGTCTCGGACCTTCCATACTATAGTCGATCCCGCTCCGACAAAGGGATAACGACGTTTGCCACTAAAGGGGAACGTGAACGATTGCTCGTAAAAAATGCATGCTTTCGATGCTTTGAAGCGACGCTACAGAGTCGAAAAAGCTGTTTAAAATCGTTTGAAATTCTTTTTATGAGATAAAGCAGTTTGAACGGCCGAAAAATGCGATAAACCTTCCTGTGTATATATATATTTCGGGTACAAAATGACCGAGAACATGAATTTTAATTGGCTCGGAGTGACGGCGGGGTGCCCGGAGTGATAGCAAATTTTATAATTATTTTATAACTACATTGTCGGCAAATGCTGGAAAAATTATCGCATTAGACCAAAAAGCGCGCGAGAGTTCGGCCTGAATAATGCAAACGATATTTTCGCAAATGGATTTCGCATGAATCATTGATATTCAGCGCTTCCACTCGCTGTGTTAAATGCAACACATATGATATGTCAATAGAATGCTGGCAGCATGCAAACGATGTAAGTTGGATCAACGTGCATTCGCGACTGTTTAACATGTATACATATATTTATATCGACGAAGTGAACGATTTAGATATTCAATTATATACATATACATATATGCTGCGGTTAACGTTTACCTTTTTCAGAAACAAATGGCAATTTTCATAAAGCAACTTGTTATTTTTTATTTTTTGTTTCGGCAAAAAAAAAGTAACTTGCGCATATATGAATCAATGCTACATACGTATCATAACGATATTCTAAAAAATATACTGCGGCATATATTTCCGAGACTTGCAATATATATAGTGCTGACCTATTACTGTATGCGAGAGCGAAAGAGTCGCGAAACTTACAGCGCCATCTAGTGGCGGCAAAGTACACCTGCACATTCGTTTATGTTTTATAATACATACACGCATGCATTATACGTAATAATATATATACATCGATCGGCCACATGTCATAAAAGAAACATTAAAACTATGTCGTGAGTTGGAATTCGGAACGAAATGAAAAATTTCAGACCGTTCTGTTTAAGTTGTTTTTTAATATATACGTAAAGTCATGAAAATTGTTTATATATACTAATAAACAATTAGAGTTTAATAGGTATTATTAATAGGTAATAACTTTAAATTTAATTTTTCTAGATTTCATGTTATTTGTATAGGAATAATGAAACGGTAATTTGTGATTTTTTTTTAATCTTCAAATGCACAAGATTAATCTGTAACATTAAATTTTTTTATAAAGTCCTTTCAATTCTAATATTTTAGGGATTTTCAGAAATTCGTTAGTTTTTAAAATTTATAACTTCGAAAATGTTTGAAAAGCGAACATTCTTGATGTTATTTCTTAAAGTGTTAGAAATCTAAGAAATTTCGAAAGTCGATACGTTGAAAATCAATTATGTATTTTGAAAAATGATTGTTTACAATTTTGTTACTTCAATTCTTTAAATCCCTAAAAAACATTAGGTAGTAACCTATATTAAATTGAAATTCTCATCATTTATAAAAATCTCACGTCTTAATGATTTTTGACAGCGTAAAATATTAACATTTCATCTAAGTCATGGTTAATGGCGCGAATGTCAATATTTTTGAAACTTTCACAAACTTTTGTAGAATATCATGAATTCTTCTTAAATAATGAAATTTCTCCGAACTATAACTTTTTTACCGGTCTCTTAAAGTTTTTACAAATTCACAAAAACTTATAGATATAGAATATTCGTAAAATTCTAGGAATTAATAAAAATTCGTAAAAATTTTTGTTAAAATTATATAAAAAAATTTATTAATATTGACTTCTGTCATGGCAATGTCATAGTAACGTAATAGAAATGTCATAGTCATGTCAAAGACTTGTAATAAAAATGTTTTATTCATAATGTAATAATTTCCTATTAATTTCACATTATAATGTCACAGTAGAGTAAAAAAATCATAGTAATAGAAATGTCATAGTGAGTTCATATAAACATTACCGTAATTTCACAGAATTGTCAGTCATGTCAAAGTCATGCGATAAAAATGTCTTATCCGTGATATCATATAATATCGAATTAATATATCATATTAATTTCAGAGTGTATCGTTTTAATGTCACAACAATGTCATGAAAATGATACAATAATGTCATAGAAATGTCATAGTAATTTCTTTTAAAGGCCGCAGTGATTTCGTAGAAATGTAATAGTGATTTTATAGAAACATTACAGAAATTTCATGCAATTGGCAGTCGTTCAAAGTTACCTAATAAAAATGACAAAGTCATATGTAACACAACTTTCATATGGTCAGGATCTAACAATGTCGTACTAATGTCACGCCATAGTAAAATAATAGAAATATCAAAGGAATTCCATAGGTTCCATACAATATAAAAAAATGTCATAGTAATGTCGTATTCATTTTAAAATGGCATAGTATACTATCACTAAAACATCATAGTGATTTCGTAGAAATGTCAAAACCACGTAATAAAACCGTCATAGTCATGATCGAATAAAGTCATAATTACTCTATAAAGTATAAGAAATGTCATAGGCATTTCATAGATTTTTCAGTCATGTCATAGTCAATTAAATAAAAATGACATAGTTACAATATAATAATGTTATAACAATGCCATTAATTAATGACATAGTAATTACACTAAAATTAAAAAGATTCGTTTGGAAGATGGATTTTGTTTCCTCGAAGAACAAGAATTTTCTAAAATTCCTCTGTTCCGCCTTCACTATACCATTTCAACGTCCATTAAAAACTAGAATTTCTTAAATGCTTCTGTTAAGAGCGGTCACTGGTTCATGCTTTCGTAATCGCGTTCCGTCGTGTGTCGTTTCGGCGAGCATCGAGCGCCGCGCCGCGCCTCGGGTATATGCCAGCGGTAATAAAGCGGCGCACGTGAGGGCAAGCAACGGAAATAAATAGCCGCTGACAGAGAGCCTCTTCTTTCAAAGAGAACGCTCGGAGCGCGCGGAGGTCAATGCAGACGACGGACGCCCGATACTCCCACGTTATATTATGGGCAGCGCGCGAAATCTTCCCATATAGCAGAGGCGGCGCGAGATGCTTAAAGACGTCCTAACGACGATATAATGACTCCTTTCACGGCGACTCGCCCCGCATGACATGACGCGAATTATGCATCCGAGAGCGTCGCTCGTCGTCGCGTCGATAACTGGCTTCATGCGGTCGCGCTTCGGGATTCGGTATATACATATAGTGTTCCCGTGTCTATGCGGAATCGAGTTTTGATAATAGGATACGGTAGATATAAAGGGAAAACAGCCGGTGGGGACGGAAATCGAGTTTCGAGAACACGGACGTACTTGGAGACATGTTTCGAGTGACAAGTGCCATTGCGCCGACTTCCGTTTTTGCATAAGGAAATGGCTGCGCGAGTCTTCGGGCGCTACCAGTAGAAACTCTCGATAATAGCCATTTACCTCGTCGTCTATCAAAAACTTGATGTGGTTGTCTCGGCAACTCGACGAAATGTAAACAAACAAACAAAAAAAAAAAACGTATATGGGAACGCCGTGCTATTCTCAAACATATTGAAAGTATACATCAAAAATACAAACGGAAAATTAAAAACAAATAATTACTATCATAAATATACATTTTCAGGAAGATATCTATTTGTCAATCAAATCGTCCAGTATCCATCAGAATTAGTTAGAAAAAAGAATTTAAATTAAGACAAAACAATAAATGACAGATTCCGATAATTCGGCTTACTCTTTAGACTCTTACTACTTGCGTGAAAACAGTTAATATTGCGCGCCATCTACTTTTGATGTTGAAACTGCCCATAGTCCGACAACTGGATTATATGTATAATGTCATTTCATATAGAATAATGAAAATCTAGTAACTGCCAACTCCTGACCATCATTAGAAGGAATAATAATTCAATTTCGAGTACGCGTTTGATATACTTATATATGCAACTCATTATATCTAGCATTATATTATATTTATTTATTAATTATATTTACTTGAATGAAGAATATGTTTCCTCCTTTTTAGTAAATCTTACTTAATTCAAGAAATTCTTTTCTTGATTCAAGTAAATATTTACTTGAAAATAACAAATTTCTTTATCAGCAGTAATCAGAACAAATCGTAGGATAAAAGACTTACTTTTTATTTATGTTATTAATACCGACCTACGACACATCTTTTAATTACAAAATGGTTTTTTTTTTTCTTGCACGAAACAAACGACTCAGTCGTAAATAGCAACAAAAATAGTTGCATAAAAACTAAACTAAGCGTCTTGGTACTCGAGCGTCAGATAATAAAAAAAAGTTGCCACGACTACTTTTAATTGGTCTGTTCCATGACTGAAACAACTACTTATTTCTTTATACGGTAAATTATTTTGAAATTAAGTACGTACGCAATATGTAATGTTATTAGTTAATCCAACTAATTATTTAGTATTAATTATTTAGTATTTATCGTCTTGACTTTTCGTCCGTACTTCCTAATAACAATAAGAATATTCAACAATTAACAACCAATTCACAATAATGGCAACATTTTTCTTAAATGTATACAGGGATGTAAAAAGTTATTTTTTGAATTATCACACATTTGATTCCAAGTACTTGTAGAAATAGAAAATTCAATGAGATTGAGATTCAAACAAATATAGCATCAGCAATACATCTAATTTAGTAAAGAAAATTTCAGGGGAAACGAAACGCTTATTTAAAATTGCAACGCGCAGGAAAGTAGTGACACGCAAATAATATACACAAGTATTATCAGAAACGTAATATGATATTTACACGTATATTTAAAGAGGCAAATACGACGGCAAGAAAGGAATGCCGACTTCGAGTGAATACGACACTAAACGTCCTCACGTGACTTCATTGAGAGAGTAAAATTAGACACTGCCGACAAACGCGAGATGATTGTATTGAGAAATGACGAATATCGAACATTTACTTAATGTAATTAATTTCTACGTAAAGATTTCGTAAAATCATAGAAATATTTAAGTATCATTTTCAAGCAATAAATTTTTAAAAGAAAAAAAAACGCGGCTTAATTGAATTTTTTATCTTTTATTATCTTTTAATTTATTTTTTATTATTATTATTATTATTATTATTATTATTATTATTATTATTATTATTATTATTATTATTATTATTATTATTATTAAAAAGTGTTTAATTCTATTATTATTCTTTTGTTATTCCTTTGTTATTCTTTTATTATTCTTATGTTATAATACTGTATATCTTAACTTCTAAATGGTCGATTTAAACCAAAAAAAAAGACAACAATTTACCTTCACGTTCCATATTTTCCCGCAAATTTTTGAGACATTAATCAATTTCTTTGATATTGTTAAAGTTATGCGTATTTAAAAATTTCGTGATTATATTTTTTGGCCTTCCACGCCATTTTAATACGGATACTTCCCAACTAATCAGATCTAAGTTGAGACAACTTACAACTTTAGTCCAGGCGTATTTTTTATATTATCTGTGTTTTTATTGAATTTTTTGGTTCATTATGATGTGAAACATATGGACATTTTTTCGAGTATCCAAATTCAATACTTCGATACAACCTATTAGGATGAAGTAAGAAAAAAATTCAAAATCTTAGCCCCATAATGCTGCTTTTAGATTCAACATAAAAAAATTTTTGTATATTGAAAATTAAAAAAATGTTTCTGGGATATCACTGATAAAAATATAATCAACTGATTATAACTGTTATGGTACAATAATTATAATTTTTTTTTTAACATCTGCATAAAAGTTGTAAGTGTAACTTTGTCTCAAAACACAACACGAATTGGAGAAAAAAGTTCGACCTCGATTTCCATTCTCATTCCAAATAGTTCATCCTTCTTGTAATGTAATTAGGATTAGAGTGACGTTTATAAGAAATTCAATCGAAATATTGCGTAGTTGCTGAATGTTATTTCTCTAGTATTGTTAATCGAAAAATGCAACACGATAGTATCGGCAAAGACGACAAACATCACATGTCCAATTTTTTAACCATGAATTCTGATAATTTTAAAACGACATTAAAATGAAATAAGTGATAAAATAAATCTCTACATAAGCTTCTTGAATGGGTACTGAATAAAACTGACTAACATCCGTATTCACGTTCGATTCAGCAAAGTGTGCATGTACACACGTATAGAGTTATCGCTATCTTTCTCGAGGATGGTCCAATGCTTCCTCCGGGCGAAACAGTCAATGAAACTCCATAAGCGCAGACACTTTCTGAAATGCGAAATAAGAGAACAAAGCCGCCTTGTTTCTCGCGAAATGACCACATGAATGTCGATCTTTAAACTTGATGAAGAAAAAAAAAACTAATTACGATCAACGGATGTACATCTACTGTCATTAATTAAAATGCACTGAATTCAATTTAAACGGATGTGCTTCGACTTTGGAAAGTTCAATGATTTTATTTTTAATAATTTCGCGTTATGAGAAAATGGCGCATATATACACGTCAGATAAACATATAATAATAATAAGAAGAAGAATGAATGACACTATTATTTTCAAATTAAACACGACCTGAGCAACTGACGTTGAAATATCGAATGTCTTTAAAAAATCTATTGGTTTTCATTATTCTTGAATTTTCTGGATATATACAGAGGGCAAGAAATACACATTTTTTGCACTTTTTTATAAACATATAACAAATATATTTATATGTATATATGTACGTGCGTGTATTTGTGAGGGTGTACAATATCTATATATATGTATATCTTTAAGAAAATATACAAAATTATTTATGAATTTTGAAAAATACAAAACTAGCGAAAGATGCAATAAAACACCAATTTCAAAAAAGTGATTTTCCAATTTATTTAGAATTAAGATCTTGAACGTCTTACTTCATATTTTTGTTTATAAAATAATAATAATGTTTATAAAATAAAAATAGAAAGTACAAGAAATACAAAAATATGTAATTTATTTATTAACTGGAAAACAATTGGAAATATTGGTTAAACGAAAAAGTACATAGGAAGAAAACGTGATTCGTCAGTAAATGTATACTACCACCTCAAAGGGAGTAAATAAATAAATAAATAATAAATTAAAAAACAAAATAAAAAATAAAAAATAACATTTGAAAAAAATTCAATTGCCATACGTAGAATGAAGTTTACTAACAGAGACTAAACATCAATAGTCAGTAATTTGATAAATACGAAAGTATACATTGCATTCATGATTTATACGTCGAAATTAATATGCTATATACAACGATAATATGATACGAACTAAAACATAACTGTAGTGAATGGATTTGATACTAACGATATACTCCCGGAAACGACTTAAGTTATTCTACTGAAAGAGATAAATGTTCGTACGCTGTGAATTCCTCCGCATAACAAAGGATGAAAATGCTGACTTTGGAAAAATGCAATATAAAAGAAATGGAGATGCAATCGCACGTTAAATTATCAACAGCACGTAAAACTATATTATTATTCTATCAATACAAAAAGTTGACAAAAATCTAAATGATTTGTATCGATACAAAAATTACCATTTTTTACAGACTTTATAATTTCGATTCATATTATCAATGTAATAAATGAATATACATTTATGTACACTTTTTGCGAAACATAAAAACTTGCAGATCTTGTAAAATGCAAAAAGGTGTTTACATGTCACTCCATAAAACATACTGATATTTTGAACGGATTAGTAGTTCAGATGGCAGTAGCTCCGTTACAAACGATCAAACTCCACATGCCTTTTCGAAATTGATTTCAAACTACTGAACATTACGTTTGTGACTTATGTGAATCACACTTAAGGAGTGCCCATACCAAAAAGCATATCTCGAACTAAAATATCTCATTATTGAGAGTTGAGATTGTGACTGAAATAAATTTTCACTCGAATTAGAATGAATGTTTACTCCTTGAGAAGTTAAAATTATTTTCATTATAAATAGTTTTAAAATTTTTATAACATTTACAACGATAACTTTTGATATTGTCCCTACACCACCAGACGTTCGTTTCTATTGGATGTTTCTTGGATCATTCGTTAATTCACATCGGATGAAAATTTAATCATATTCGAATTCGTTCTGATCCAAAATTGTCTTCGGTTTATTTTTACTCGTCGTACATTCTTTTTCAATACTTGAAGGAAATTTCAAATCTCCATGCCCAAAGTAATAAAATATCTCAATTTATTTAACAAAATTATCTGTTTCGTATTACGAAAATGCAGTTAACAGCTACGAACAAAATTTTGAGAATCTTGTTCACAGGGAAGTTTTGAAGAATGTATTTCTTGGGAAAATAAATCATCATCGGTTAAAATTACTTGATCGTTAAAAGTTTTCAAGTATTTTTAATAAAGAAAATTTCAGTAGTCACTTGAAACTTAAAAAAAAAAATTCCTTCTCTCGTCATCAATATCGTTGATAATAACACTTTAAATCTTAAAATGCAGTTTAAAGAAAAAATCTTGCTAAAGCCTGATATTCAAGGCATATTTAAGATATCTACCTTCTTCAAGTGATTCTTTAACAGAAAATCAAGTTTCGAAAAAAAAATACTTTAGTGTCCCTAAAAAATTTGGAAAGAACAAAAATGATTTATTTATCAACTTTTGTTTACAATTAAACTTTTCTTCATAAAAAATACTTAAAAATGTCTAAGCTAACATCAAATACGTCAATTTGTTAAAAAATGTCATTGTTCTACTTAAATTTCTTGGAGTTAGTAAAAAAAAAGTTAATTAATATGCCTCAATTCTACATAATGTTTAATAATCACATTTCGCAACTGTCAACAAAAATTATATTAACACATTCCATTTTCATGCAAAATACATTATAATGAGATGTGCATCAACTTTCCCTAAGGAGGAAATTGTTGCAAGAATTGTTCCTAATGCACCCCTTAGAGGTGAAATGTAACTTTCTCGAGTGAATGCGCCAATCGAATTCGAAAGACCCGAATGGAACTGAACGAAATCCATTCCCGGCGTGTTTCATGGAACCTTCAATACAAAACTTTCGTTGCAAAGATGCGATCCATTCTTCCATGTTGGACGATAGTCTAAACGTAACAATTGCAGTTAAGACATGACTTAAAAAAAAAGAGGTTTGCTTTGCCAAAAATTACTTATACTGTAAGAGTGAATTTCAGTAGTATCTTGAATTCTTTTGATATTGATACTTGATATTGATATTGATTGAATTAATACGCTGAAAAAAAATACTGAAAAGTAAACATTTACTTGAATCAAGAAAAGATTTTCTTGAATTAAGTAAGATTTGCTAAAAAGAAGGAAACATTTTCTTAATTCAAGTAAATATTTACTTGAAAATAACAAATTATTTTGTCAGTGTACTTTTCTATATAAGAATATTACAATTAATAATTAAAATTAATGGTATAATCAATTAATTACAATGTATAATACAATTAATTAATTATAAAACAGCAATGAAAAAAGTATACGCGTCTGCCAAGTCATTAAGCAAAAAAGGCGAATCGCCTCTTCAATGCGATACATTGTTCTCGCACTCTATTCGCAAGAACTTAGAATACCGTCGTGAACTTCACGAATAAGAATGAAAATCGCTTATAATGTCTCTTGTCTTCTTTCGACATGAGTACCGTGAAAATGCCACCCTTGTCACGGTTCAAGAATTACCAGTAGATAAATACACTCCAAATACATTCTTCAGTAGTAAAAGTATGTCTTGGCGAGATAACATTTTTTTTACTAAATTTTATAACGTAAATCATACGAAACTTTTATGACAGTTCTCCAAACGGGTGCAGGATTTCATTAAAATTCCCCCAAATCACGGAATCACGGATCACTCGATGAAAATGAAAAAACAAACAAAAAAAACAAGAAATCGACAGAAAATTGTGTTTATTCTTACTGGAAAAACTGCGAGAGACGTATCCTCCGGAATCCGTACTCCAAAACCGTCACAACCAACAAAGTCACCACCTTTCCGTCAGAGACACTTCACGCAGTGCGATCGTCAAATCGTAAAAATCTATATTTCTTTTGTTTTCTTCAATAGAACTTTGACGAGCAAAATGCACAATTCGACGAACAGTTGATATATAATAGGAAACTGCTAATCCATTAGCCACTGGGTTTTCGCGGTTGTACGGGTTCCGACGACTATCGCAGCCGTCGCGCACCGATGAGGCGGAAATCGCGCCCGCTTATCACCTGGAAGGGGGGGGGGGGGGGGGGGGCGCCTTGTATCCCCGGATAATCGCCCGAGGAACCCCTCGGCGCGTCCAACGCAGGCGACGTACGACGCTCGACTGCGGGCGGCGCGGGCCGAGTCCTGCTCCGAAGTAGATGCCGGGCAACGTGTGAACGCCGTTACTTGCCGCCGCGCGCGACCAACACACGGCCGCGTTGATACGTCGCGGAGGGGTATCTCTCGCCCCTACATCGCCGTCCGCCCCCGCGGCGGCGGCGCACCCCCCCCCCCCAACCCCTTCCCCCAGCCACAACACCCGACCGTCGTCATCCCTCTCCGTCGACGACGCGACGGACGATCGCGACGGTGTCTCGTCTCGTCTTCGTCGGGCCTTCGCGTATCAAAACCTCTGAGAGCCGATTTGAATTTTCCCGCCAACTATCGAGGCGATCGCAGCTTCCAATAAATTCAAATGTCTTCTGATGTTTTTTGGAAACTTTGGAAATGGTTGCGATTGTCGTGACTTGATTTTCATTTAACGGTCGCGTGATGGGTTTTGTACATCGAGGTTGATTCTTATCAATCGATTTGTAGCGACGTCACGTTTATAGGAAAACTATTGGTTGATCTTCGTTATGTCAAGGTTGAAATCGTTCGATGCAGGTGTAGCGACTTTATTTTTACTTCATTGTCATTTTTTCGACTAATCCCTGGATAATATTTTGGACTCAATCTGAAATCGATGCGGAGACACCTCAGTTCAATTCGTCTGGATTCATCCATATCCGAGCTAACTGGACATTCTTCAATACATTCCGCTCTTACAAAATTCTGAATCTGAGAAAATGCATCTGAATCCGATCTGATCTATAAAATTGTCGAGCATTATTCAATTCGTTTTCATCTGCGCTAATCCAATAATGATAAATATATACTGCATTAAACAATTTTGACATTGGACAAAATCTGAGGTTGGCAAAATGTCAACTCAGACAAATGCATATCTGAATCTAAGCTAATTTAAAATTGTGGAGCACAATTCAATTCAATTCTATCCGATCTTATTTTATAAAATTAATAGGGAATACTCAATCCATTAAGGTATGTTTCCAATCTATTGAAGAGATTCCGAACCGACCAATCCTAATATTATTATAGTTAAAAATCAATAGAGGCAACTAGATCCAAAAGGTTGTAACTGACGTCAAACTAACCTAAAATCGTGAAATCAAAGCTAATTTCAAGTCGTTGGATAACTTCCCAACAATCGAGAACGAATTAAAACATATTCGGTAAAAACGTTTTTTATTCAGATTTTGGAGAAAGAAAAAAACAAATAAAAAATTCTATATTAATCGATAATTTCGAAATAATAATTAAATTATTGAATTCGTATAAACCATAATCATATCTATAGTCAAATTTCTTCGAATTTGCGATATGGGATAATAATTTTCAAAATTCTTTAACTATCTCCCGAGAAGAATATGAAATAGACAAATTCTTATGAAATGTTCAAGATTAACAAAAGGGGCGTTGACCTTGGCCCTATTTAAAATACCTAAAAATTGTAGATTTTCATAATTTTTAAAACCTTTCAATTACTCTGGACTATCATGCTAAAGTCTCTATATACAAATTTCTCCAAAGTGACCTTGTCAACCAGGAGCTTCGACTTCATCGGAATATCATATCATCATCCGCAGCAACCTGTTATCCTGGTTGAGTTCATACCTGTCCAACAGGACTCAGATGGTTCGTGTCAGAGATTCCATCTAAGGCCCTCTTAATATTTGCTCCGCAATTAGCATTTTTAGCATAATTGTTTGCGAATTATTTAAACATTTCTACCAGGTATTTAATTATTTTTTAAATTCGAAACTTCTTTCTTAGCCCTGTATGAAGCTTCAGTTAACATTTGAGACCGATCAACGTTTTTACTGTTTAAGTATGGTCTGTTTTGTGACATTTTTGAAATTTTTAGCACCACTGCATATTCTGATGTTCGTCAGTACCTTTTAACACATTTATCATTTGTCATTTACCACAACTTTATTTTTCGCTATAAAATTTTAAACAAATAAATTTCTTGATCCTTCCATTTAATGTAAATTGAATTAAGTATTTTCTTGAATTATAGGATCTATTTTACAGGTTTAATTAATAATCCATAATAACGTTTCAGCCATCTTTGTGGCCCTCTTCAGAAATGTTATTGACTAAAATACAAATTTAATTAAAATTACAAAAAATATATAAAATAAAAACAAAAATCAAAAAATTATTAATATAAAAATATATAAAATACATATACATATAAATATGTAGTTTGTCTGTTTTGATGACGTTTTTGAGTATAAAGTAGATATTTCGGTGCCCGTCATCGTTAATTTTTCAATTCGGTGGCTCTTTCGATGACACGATGTAGGCATATATGTGGACAACTCATATGTGTTCCAAGCAGGTTGTGACAGTTAGGTTAGGCTAGTTTTTAAGCGGGGGACTTGCTTCGCAACGTTTTAAGGGGCAGTCTTCAAACTATACATTTCATATACATATATATATATATATATATATATATATATAATATAAACCAATCACGGCATAGCTTTCGTTTTTTAAAAAATGTGTTTTTACTTTTAATTTTTTCGTGTTTATTTAAGTTTAATTATTTAAGATATAAATACGCCATAGATGAACTCAACATCGTTCATAAGGTACATATTTTTTATTACATATATATATATATATATATTCCTCTTCAATATTTACACAGAGATTTTTCCATTTATAAATTTTTTAATAATGTATTTACTTTTAGCAATTTTTTGAGGAAGACTGTAATAAACGGTCGAAACGTTAATGATTTAGATCTTTTTTAATTGGTCCACTTACCAAAAATTATTCACTAATAATTATTTATCAATGATCACCACAATAATCCATCTTGTTTTCTCTCCTTTACTGTACGTCGATAATATAAAAATCTTGAAAAAAAATCAGGAGCCCTATGGGTGTTTCTCTTTTACAAAGTGATCATTAAAACGATCTTCCTATAAACCTAATAGAACATTACCTGAAGTGGATGAAAGTCTTCTTTTATATTTCTAAATTTCTATAGAAATTCAGCAACATTAATTTTTTCTATCATACTCTCTTGACATGCTTTTTTGCGTCGATTGTCTGGTAGCAAAATCTGCATTTATTGTTTTTTTAAGTAAGGAAGCAACATATTCGGGAATAGGACAACTTATGAGCAACAATTGAGTAATAATTTTATGAGGTTCGACATTCGGTTTCAAACTACATTGTCATCTAAAATTGATCAAAAGAGTTCTGAATCAAAATGAAACGACTTGAAACGATTTATCAATTCTCTGTGTTCGTATAGTGTGGATTTTCATTATGCTCGTAACTAGTCGCTTTTATCTTAAAGGTCAAGGATTCAAAACTTAAAAAGGAGATCATTTTTATTCATTATTTAATAGGACACACTATTTAATTTATCTGCCTTTTTGTCAAGGCGTGAGTAATGTTAGAATCACTTGTTCATACCTGACATGCTTCAATTTATGATTAGGCGATTTCCGCAAGAATGATTAGAAAATATATCATGTTTGAGACTACTTGGCGCGGTGGGGGGGGGGGGGGGGATATGATACCCAATCTTGAATATGTAAAGTCGAATGCTTAACCAACCCTAGAAGTGCGGCTGTTAACCCCGTCAAACATGCGATTAAGGCGACCATCTAATTTGGAACTTCAAGTACTTCTAATGCAAATCAGGATGGAGGCTTATAGAATCTAATGTCAGTTTGAGGTCAGATTTTCCAGCGTAAGTACAGCAGAGCTCGAATTTATCATTTTTAAAAATAAATTGTTTCTAAATTGTTTAATCGATTATTTTTAAATTTTCAATAATATACAGTAAAATAAAAAGAATTTTCAAATTTTTAAAATTATTTGTCCTACTTATTGAGAATAGTATATAATGTAATACTTGCCATTACATAAGTTGCATCAGTATACAAGCCAATCATACATAGATTATATCTTGTTCGTGGCAAGTACAAGGTGTAATCCAACTAGTAATAACTTGGTTAAGTTGTGCATAACGTATTAACGTAGTATAGGGTAAACCAGACAGTAGTCGGCCACCCGACAGTAGTCGGCCACTTCGCAAATTGTAGTGTTTAATGTTAAAATTTATAGGTAAAATTTTTTTT
>JAPYZR010001827.1:0-28373 GCA_030522945.1 Trichopria nigra
CACATCAATTAGTAGTTTGAATGAGGCTTTGAGGGTCTCTCAAAGTTTCGAACTTTGGCCACCAGATGGCACTACCGTGACACTTAACATAGCGAATATCACCGATTTCGAGAATTGACCCCCTGATCTCTATTATAATAAAGATCAGTGACATACATATATAACCATACCATATAACCATACCAACCACACAGATCGCACAGGTTATAATCATTGTATGTAATCAAATCACGAGAGGGCAAGAGTGCTTAGCATTGAGCATTACATGTGTAGAACGCAGCAGAAGCGCACAGAATAATAAATTGTTCTGAGTATCTTACAAGTGTCAGTGAGTGTCAGATTTCAGAATAGTGCGTGAGAGAAGCACAGATTAACCAGATTAACACACAAATTAATCACGAATTTACAAAATGGATGAGGTAATTAAAAAATTCATTCAAAATAACTTCTAAAACAGAATTTGCTACAAATATTAGCGGAAATTTCTTTTGTTTTGATTCGTTATAATAAAACTAACACGCGTTTGATGTTCTGCTATTTTGTTTAGTGTTTTTATTATTGTTAATTTGCAAGAAGAATAAGAGGTAATCAATGGTTATAGGCTGTTTGCTGCTTCATTATTTCTCATAATTTATTAAATTCATATTTTTTTAGGATCTTAAAGCAAAGATTGATCAAGCATGTCGAACCGCTGAGGAGTTTACAAAATTGTACTACGAGAGTTTAGACAAAAAGCGATATGTAAGTATCTTCCAGTAGATATAGTTAGCTGTAGATATATTATTGTCAATTAAATTCATACATAACAACGTTATATTTCCCATCGATGGTAACAGTTAATTTCGAGGTTATATCTGGATACTGCCGTTTTAATATGGAATGGTAATGGAACTGACGGAAAGGATGCCATACAAAAGTTTTGGATAAACTTACCAGCATCTGATCACACAGTGGGAACCTTGGATGCACAACCAATTACAGGTATGTCATGATTTATCTATCTTCTGACAATAATTGCATCAATCATTTATATTCATCCTATTAATCAATATATTTTGTATCAAATTGACAGGTTCTGCAGTTGCGAATCAATTGACATTTCTGGTAAAAGTCAGTGGGACAGTTAAATACCAAGATAGTGCATCAAAGGCATTTAATCAAAATTTTTTAATAACGGCTGTTGGAGATAAATGGAAAATTGTGAGTGATTGCTTCAGAACTCAGGAAGCATTAGAAAGTTGAGGCAATCAATCACCTTCGAAAGACTTTCAATTCTTATCTCTAATAAACTCTCAAAAGAAGTGTAATTTAATAGTTATTTTTATTTCCAATGTAATATCGATGTATAAAGCAATAATTAAATTTTGTATCGGAGAGTCGGTACGTTGGTCAATCGATCGGTGCCGAAACTCGATGCAGTGTGAATTGTGAAATAAATACAGACATAAATAATTCATAAAATTACTATAATACACATTATATAAAAAGTCGATTACACGTCGCATTAGAGGCGCGGAAGAAAGCGCAACTTCCTTTCGCTTCTGTTTGCGCGATTCGTTTTGCCAGATCCTTTGCCGAGTCGATAGAACGCTTTAACGAGAACTGATTGACGATGGGATGAACAGGGCTGAGGCTTTAAAACGGGTGTAATTCTATCACAGATACTAAAAAGGGAAAATATAAAACCGTTTAACCCAAAGTACGCAGCTCTCGGGGCTCGCTGAGGATAAGGTAAAAATAAAAACAAACAGCTAAAATATGCTGTTGGCAGCGATCAGTGAAACAGGGAATAAAAATTAATACGTCGACAATGCGACTTTGTCCGGCTCGACTCGATCGCGCGAATTCTCGAGAATTTGCGCCGCCTCGACTCACGAATCTTGGAAGAACATTTCTCGTCTCCCCACCTGGAAACGAAGCGCGCTATTCAAAGTCTCGAATTTTTTATACGTTCGATCTCTCCTTCATGATAATTTATGCAAGCGAACAATTACATTACAGTCATCGTTCGACTCGTTCTATACAAATACAAAATCGGTATATTGTCCCATAGTACACATAAAATGACTTAACGATACTGTCTTTATAATCTAATCCAAGACTTGGCTCATAGTACACTAAGCGGTATCCACGTTTTGTGTATAAAACTCGATGAAAGTACGAGGACGACGTACGATAGTTACAAGCGACCCGGGTATGATAAATAATTGATTTTTCTTCATTCCGCAACAATCAGAATTCGTACAGACGCGAAGACGACGAAGAACTACCCTACCGATACTTTCAAACCTGGATTTAAAAAACTGAAAACAAAAGATTAGGTGGGCTTCGAACGGTCGTTCCTACAGTATCGATCGCATCGCCGCATTGCATAATTGAAAATACCGAAAAATACCGCCAAGTCGGGCATCTCGCAGATGCCTGACGTGATTTCTCTCCTCCACGCTTCCGAAACATTTCTAGTGACTTAGATCGATGACGGTCTTATTACTTAAAAAACGTTACACCTCTTTGTCGAGTGATATCGAACCTCGCAAAAACCTTTTGATTCTCACGTTTGTCAGTGCTTACCTCTGCACCATATTTACCACGTCCTTTATCGTGTTTTTCACATCACTCAACAGTCTCGTATTCTCGGTCGTATTGCGCGTGCCTGCTGCACGGAGCTGTTGTCCTTGGAATTCAAGTCGTGTCAAGACATCACGGAACTGGAATTTGGCGTGCGGCGCGATCGCCGCTTCTTGTGCCAGAGCCGCACACATTCCGTGTAATAGTCCCACCTTATCTGATAGCTGTAACCAGCTGGCCATCACTACAGTGGAGTTGCTCTTCAGGTGCACTATACTGTTCTCGATTACATTTGCAATCTCTACCACATTCTGCTTTGTTCCCTTGGACTCGGTCGTTTGTTTCCCGAGTTGTTCTTGTTCATCCGATCCTTTATGGCAGTTGGGCGTGGCATAAATGGATGAGCCAAAGTGCTTTCCCGATGTCACCAGAGGCTTCAACGGTTTTGCTGGGACGATCGGCTTCTCTACATCTATTGAAGAAGTTGACGATGCTGGTGGTGGTGGCCACTGCACCCTGGTCTCGCTTTTACTCGTAGCGGAACTGCGTGTAGATGCTCCACTGTGGTCCTCTGACGACTCCTCTCCAGTATCACCGGTCGTTTCATGCTTCCCCAACCGAGAACTACCCAGTTTAGGACTTGGGGGTTGAGCTTCTCCGCTAGAAGCTTCCTTATTCTCCCAAAGCTTCTTGAGGCTACTAATGCTTCCTGTACTACGTCTTTTGTCATCCTGCTCGTCCGATGGACACTCTGATGATTCTGTCGCGCTCGCACATTCTTCACGCTTGCTTTTTTCTTCCGCCTTATCTACTACGTTATCTACCTTCCGCAGTCGAGCTTTAAAATCAATTATCTGACTATCTCCAGTTTCTTCCTTTTGGCTGCTTTTCTTATCCACCTTCTTTAACCGAAATCCCAGAGTAACAGACTCTGTCACTGGAGATGGGACGATAGAAGCTTCCGAATTTCCAAGACTGGCAATAGCATACTCATTTTGTTGCTGCACTGGTTGTTTGAACGAATCGATACTAAAGGAAGCGCATAATTCGGAAAGCAATTGCGAAGCTGGATCCAGTGGAGCATTGTTTGCAAAATTGCTTTTTCTACCAAGAGTACCGGCTGGCTTCGAGTCACAGCTCTGTTTAATTTCATTGATTAACTTTAACTCTAGCATCTCCTTCATTCCAGGTTTGGAGTTGAATGTCCCGACGTTCTCCTCGTCAGTCGCGAGCGGTGGTGGTGGAGGTGGCGGAGGTGGAGGTGCCTCTTCTGGCGGGGCTGTTTGACCTGCAACTTCTTCTTTCGCCTTTCCTGATTTTCCTTCATCGCTTTGCGACGTTTCCCTACGTCGGAGGTTTACACCAAACCTGGAACTAGCCTCTTTCACGGATGGTTCCGCATTTTGAACATCGTTGTTCTTGTCGTCATACTCGTCGCTCATATCCTCCTTACTTCTTCTATCGGGCTTAGCTTTCCTTCCACCGCTAGGCGAAGAACTAGAGTTTCCCTTTGTCTGATTCATCGAAAGTGGTGGTAGATCGCATTGGTCCCCCGAACTTAGCAGTTCGTTTGGCGGAGGCGGCAGATCCAGGGGCGGTGGTGGAAATTCTAAATCAGCCAACGTTGGTTGCACAGCCCTAGTTGGGCTCGCTGTTCTGAAAACCGACGTCGCTGCCGGTGCTCGGAACGTCCGCAGATTTGTGCCTTCATTATTGGTTTTTCTGCCACTAACTGTTCGGCTCCTGGGCGAATTCGGAGGTTGATAATTTGTGTTTACAACGCCACTGGATGAATTGCTGCGAGTCATCTGCGATTGATTACGTAAATTATTCTGTCTTGGCGACAAGGAACGATGCTGATGCGATTCGGGAATCGATTCTGACAATGTATCTGTGACTTGACTTGGTATTCCAGCCATCTCTTGGTTCGAAGGCATACCACTTTGGCGAAGAGATTCCAGATAAGCGCCAATCCTGGCACCTTTTGGCAGCGTTCCGTAGCGGTTGATAGCTCTTTTAACATTTTGCACCTCTAAGGCTCCCACGTGGGGCTGGAATAACAAAACAAAAATGTAAGTATATATGATTCGCATTAACTACAATGGTTTTTGTTTTGTATTGTGCTTAAAATGTGATTTCAATGTTACAGCCTCTCTTTCTCATTGGTTTACAAATTATTATAGACTTGAATTACAGATAAATTTTGATCATTGCGAATTCGTCATAAAAATAAATCCTAAGATAATCATCAATTAAAGAAATTTATGTTACGCGTGTGGAAATGTCTATTCTGAGAATCAAATAATTAATATATATATATACGAGACTGATACATTTCAAATTCAGCCGAACCAATAGTCGCAATGAAACATGTTATACATGTAGAATGTATAACAACAGTATTGGCCAAAGGTAATTTATAGAAAATGCAAACGAATCTACATCATTCATTAAGACACATCCAGTAATTTTCAACATCATTGTTTGGATCGCTGAATTATGTACATCCAGGTTAACATTTTCATTTGAAAATTTCCAGGCTTTCAATTACGTACTACACATTTCTTCAAGCCTTTAAGTGTTTAATTCTTTAATAGCATTTCTTTTTAATGGAATCTTAACATTTATTTTTTTAATTACTTTTACGTATGTATCATCGTATCTTCTTAATGAAAACGTACATTTTTCTAAAAGTGTAAAAATAAAAAAAACGAAGAGCATATCTGAAATTATATAGAATATCCCTTCAAGGACATTACGTCTAATGCTACGTAATACGTCCTACATGATCAATTCAATTTATTTTTCAGTGTCTTTATATACATCATTTCAAGTTGAGTCGACATTCCAGACTGAAATACATCTTATTCAAGCAGTGCTATGTGCTTTTACTAATGGGATGACTCAACCGAGTAAAAACGCAGGTTTTGTCGAAGGAAATATTGCAAAAAAATATGTATATAAATAGAATTACGAATACGGGAATCCGTTCCCTGGGGGAGACGGAATTCGGATGGAATACCTTGTGTGGGAGTGCATCCTTAGACGTGTAGGTTCGTGTTTTTAATTGTTTTTGGTTGGGTACAGGTTCCGGCGAAGTAGACGGTTTCGTAACGAAATTCGGCTCTGCTGTGCCCTGAGAACCGTCACCGTCTTGGTCCAGGTCCCAGCCACCCCCAGTGCTTGACTGGGTAGCCATGGTCACGAGATCACGTGTCATGCCTAAATTGGTTATTCGCAATAAGATACGGATATTGTTATGTGAGAATTTAAGTGGGTGTCAGTTCTTATGAAAAATATATTATTAATTTCCTTACAGTAAATGACTTATTAAAGTTTGGGTGTTGCGAAAAGATAAACGGTCTTTAATGTTTAAAATATATTTATTACATTTTTATTTTTCCAGGAAACACACCAAGAGCGTTTAGAATTTAAATTTAAAAATCACTGTTTACTTCTACATGAACTATTGATTTTCATTTTTAAGAAAAGGTCTTTGTTTTAAGTAACGCAATTACTTTTGATAAATAAAACTGCATAATCTACTAACGAATGATAAATATACCTTATAAAATAATAATACTATATATATTTTAATATCAACAAATGTTTATGTTTTACGAGTATTTTCAGTAAACCATAAAAAGAAAACGCTTAATTTTTATATGAAATGTAAGAAATTAATATTTGCCTTTTCAAAAAATTTCTGGATATGTACAGTGAATTTTAAATCGTACTTTTATGAAATGGAGCATTTCATATTCTCGCTAAAACTGTTGATAAAAACAATATATCGTTTATATTTCCTCCCCAGTCTTTTTAAACAATTAGGGGCCCGTTTTATCAGTTTTCTTTTACTTTCCGGTCATTAGTGTATACTGTGGGTCATTCTCGACACGAGTTGCGGCACGACCGTACGGTGGCATTTGCGAATGAGGTGAGTGTAAGAGAATATATAAGCGAAGATATATATTCCTTTATGGTTTCAACAATAATTTGTTATGATTGCATCTTTTTCGAAGATACATTATCGGATAAAGATGCAATGGTACCAAAATACTGCTGAAACCAAAAATGGAACATGCCCTGGAGTCGCGAGACGGGTGAGTATTTGCGACGGAATGTGACGATGTGGTGAATTTTATGTTAGTAAACTCACGTAACACTGCTTGAATATGTATGAGAAAGAGAGATGAAAACATGGGAAGAAGCGAGAGAGAGAGAGAGAGAGAGAGAGAGAGAGAGAGAAAGAAAGAGAGATCAATCGAGCGTCTCGAGAAGAAGGTGGGACGCAGCAGTAGGGTACGTCGGCAATGATTATTTCACGGTGAAGATGTCGGTAAGATACCTTGCGCCGTGCAGTCATGCTATAACGATAGAAACTCCTTCGATAATCTGTCCAGTAAGATAAATGAGCAATGAGGAACCAAATAAATGCAAAAAATATTTATGCATTAAAAATGTTCTATTTTATTTAAATATAAAATAAATGTACTAATGCACGATTCTAATCTTATCGTAAAAGATAACAGAACGTAAACGAAAATTGTAAAATATGTTACAAAAAAAAGGTAATTTCTCATTGCTCAGTTTTATGTTACATTTACGTTTCACTTAATGCCTAATTAAGCATGAAATAAGCTTGAATTTGGACGCCGATTTTTACCAGGGTTCTTACAGAATAAAATCTGAGAACGAAATGAATTGAAATGTTCGAACTTCTTGATACGATTGCATGTAGAAAAGAAGCTCTTGAAAATTAACAAAATTAACAGAGTCGAATGATAAGATGTTATATTAGCATCCTGAATTTATTTGGAGAACATAAAAAAAGAGCTATGACTATGATTATAGCTGTTCCTGCAGGCAACTACAGAGATTGTTTTATTTATATTTTCACATGCATAGATCTCAGTTTAGTTATAACGTAATGTAACTGAAATAAGTTATAATTGTAAATAATGACATTTTAAAATCTAAACTGCAAGGATAATGTTATTACCTAAATTTCAGTGTTGTACAAAATTTCAAATGTATCATTTTTGGTACATCATTCAAGATATGAATTATATGTTATGATTATGTGCAGTGCAATTATTAACAGCAAATAACAATAATAGAAGCTGAATTAAAATCTAAATATGTACATTAAATAAAAAAATAAAGATCAATACACTGTTTGCTACTGAACAGTATCAGTTTCATGATTTCCTCTTATAAACTCTAATATTTTTATAAAATTTAGAGAACTTCTAACGTAGCTATTATTTTATAAATAATGTCTAATTTTTTATACATTCTAAGATAAAAAAAAAAAAAGAAGAAAAACCTTGAAATCAATATTTACAAAAATAAGCTCATTCCGAGTTACATAATGAGAAATACTCATTTTCTGAGATTTAAATGTATAAAGAAAAGCGGATGATACGCAGTTTAAACTATACGGGTTAAGCGGTTGGATGAATGATGCAGCGAACGGAATGATAAGCCTATTTGCCGCGATGCCACGGTATTCGGCGACTACTCGCGCATGCTGCTATGCGTCATGCTGCAACTCGTTCGAAGGGTGAAAAAAAAAGTATCATTTACTGGGGAGAGAATGACCCAAAAACAAGTACGTAATGCAGAATGCAAATTATTCTCCTAAACACGAATCGGGGCGAGGGTCGTGCAATAGTTGGTATTAGGTTTGAGTTTCGTGTGACGGAATACCTTGAAAAATCTTGTCAATACCATTTAGATCCGCAGCATCGTGCAGATTGACGTTACCCATGTCGGCACTCTGGTGGTCCTGATCTTGGTACGCTGAATCACGAAAAGAGCTGCACGATGATAATAAGCTGGGGAACAAACGTTAATATAATATTAAATGATTTTATTATTACTGCCGCAATTTCGGAGTAAAGAGCCGAAGTGACATTTTCATTATTTCTTTTTACAACTTCAGTAAAATAAGTTTGATAAATGTAAAAAAAATTGTCATAATTAGTAACTACATATTTTTCACCATGGTCGCAAAATAAAATTGTCAAAATCACTTGAGCTTCTTTAAGAATATTATTAATAGGTAATTAATATTCCCCAAAATCGTAAATGTAATCAAGGCTACGGTATACTGACAATTCTACCAAAACATTCTACAGCATTTTTTTTTTACAAAACCCTCTTACCCCACAGATTCGCAGAAAAATTAATCAATGTTATCATTGTTAATAAGTTCCCATTCTAGTTTTTCTTCTCTTTTAAAATCATTTCATTTTTACTCCTGAATTCTGGCAAGGTTAAATATTTTTCAGTATCTGTGAAATGATATGCGAATGCAATAAAGATTCCAAATAAAAACAAATAGATATCAGAACCTATTCGCCCTGTTAACAATGCTAAAGTGTGTGTAGAACTAGAAGGGTATACATGAATGCTGATGTACATGTATTTGTTCATCAATTCATGTAAACATGAATGCGTGTATACCTCAATTCCTCCAAGTGTTACACACGCGTTAAAAGCGTTGACAGGGCAAATAATAAATATTGGACAATGTCCCATCATAGTTGATTTTATTTCAAACATAATCACTTTATTTTTAAATTGTTCGATTGCTTAGTTAAAGTCATAAAGTTTTCTTTTTTTTACTACCTTAAGAGTAACCATTTGTCTTATTTTGCAACATTACATACTTCAAAGTTTGTAAAACATTTTAAACAAAGCACGTAAAATGATCAGCACACCACATCCTTAATTTCGTTTAGAATCATATGCAGTCCAAATCATTCGAGTTCTTTAAACAGAAAATTGGGATTCAATTTTAAAACAGTAATTAATAATAGTTTGATATTTATAAGGAATAAATATCACAATTATCAATTAAGGCGAAATGCATAGCGTAACATCATATGCAATTAAAAAGATTAATTTTTATTTGTATCGCTGTTCACAAACTTTGTTAACTTAAATAAGAAATCACGGATGCTGTTAATTAAAAATAAAGTAAATAAAGCAAAATAGAATTACATTCAATTTAAGCAAGTGACGTGTACATAATAATGGAGTAGTATCAAGTGATTATTTTGAAATTCGGTTTTGATATATCAATTTCAATGATTTTATATTAATTTTCTAAAATCACTATTTTTTATTTTTTTGTTAAATGAATAATTAATTCTAACCACAATTGTTATTCAGGTTAATTAATAGAAAAGCTTATTGACAATTCGATTATACATATTTTCCCAGAATTTTATATCGTGCATTGTAGAGAAAAGCGATCTATCTAGCGAATCGATATTTGATACCAAATCATGCTTTTATTTCGTAAAGTAGTTCCAGACCACAAAATGAATAATATTAAAATGTTTAAGAAAAAAAAATTCAAGGCACGTTTTAAATGTAGTTATTGTTGCATTACAAAAAAGAAGAAAAAAAAAAACGGTTACAAATAGCCATTTTTTATTTAAATAAAAACAAATTTATTATTAAACTCAATTGCAATGTTAAATAGATGCATTTTATAAATATTATTGAAAAAACTATTTGCAAACAAAATACAACAAATATCCACTATATACGTTATAAATCTCCGTAAATGAAGCATAACACGTTTACAGTTAAGGATACATTCCCTTTATCCTTCGGGTTAGTGTACTTTATTAGTTTTAATCTATTTCAATGAAATAATCATTTCTTACGGATCCTTTGAATCCCAATTCTCCCTGTTGGCTGCCATATCGGAGGTTAAGGTAGTCCGAATCTCGGCTCTATTTAAAATAATGTTTCTCGTAAAGAAAATTTAAAAAATGTAAACAGCAGTTCTTCACAATTAACATTATTATTTATAGAGAAACAATTTCTTCGTGACATTGATCATTTCTACTGTAAATTGGTTATTCTTATACCAGATAAACATTTTCTTTTTAAAATATCAATCTTGTCTAATTAATTTATTCATTCAATCTACTCGATACCTTTTCAACCTTTAATAATTGAAAAATAAATGCTCCAAACTCCATTATAATTTTGGAGCATATATAGAGCGAAAAGTGCGTAGTTTTGGAGTTAGTAGCAAAATTGTAAATAATATTATGCGATCACAGAAAATGAATAAATGTCGCGTTTATAAATAACATTTAAATCATTAGGACAATGAAAAATAGAAGGTGACAAATGTAATTGAATTGAAATACAAGTTTGTGCGTTCATTTTTCAGCGATATAATTCTTTCAATGGGAATCAATTCCATTTTTCTTAATGTCAATACCTAATTATGAATGGTAATGAGTAATACTTGGTACTACAAATATCGCTACTCTTTCAAAATTTTAACAGATTTTATTTGGAGCTGAATTTCAACATTGATAAAAATTACAGCGAGAATTCGTGTTTAGTATAAAATAATCAAAATATTAGAGGCTTGTTTTAAATGTTATTCGAATTCATAATTTTTATCTCTCGTGTCGAGTTGTCTTCTTCTTGCATCATGTTGTTTTTAAATCATGAATGTTACAAAACTAAAAAATTCGCAGATCCAATAAAAAATAATCAACATAATAATACATTTTACAAACTACATATAAGTATACTTATTTTTAAAATCAGAGTCCTGTTAAATCACGTCTCGCTTTGCATGTGCATTATTTATAACATACATCGAAAATTCTTTTATTCGGACTACCTCAGATCGACAATGGGACAATCGCAAAATATACAACTAGTAGTATAGTTATAAAAACTTGATGCTCACCTGGTCCGTTTTGGTGGAGCTGGAGCTTGTTTCCCTTTTTTGTTGGTTGAACGCCTCATCTGTACCATGCTACTGTTGGCTTTACTCGTTAATCCACCCATGAATGTGGTTAGTTTGGTAATCGAACTCGTTGGTTCTATAAATAATCAATACTAAGTAAATTTGTGCAAATGACTTTGCAGCGAATCAAGCTAACCAATTCCAGCGATGTGAACATATATGTGCATACACGAAGCACAACCAAGTTTACAATGAACGAATAAAAGCGCATTGACAGTATGCACGTACACTACTATGTAACTGGTTTAATTATCGTATACTCGACTACCTTGTGCTCCGCTGGAACAAGAGTGTTGCTCGGATGCAAGAACCAAGCCGTGGATATTTCCCGTGCTACCTGTTTGTGACTTACTGCCTGATAATAAGGAAATTTGCCCACTGCCCCCTTGCAACTGCTTCTCCACCTCTGATAAATGCGAAACAGAGTTTAAAAAAAAAATGTCAGAATTTATATGCATTTAATTATTATTTTATCGTGTTCTTTTTACCTTCTGTTATGCTGGATTCTTGAAACATATTTTCTAAGGAATGATGAATCTCTTTAAACGTTGGTCTTTCAGAGGCTGACCACTGCCAGCACTGTCGCATTAAGTCGTATACTTTAGGTGGACAGCCTGGTGGACACTCCATTCGATAACCTTTTTCCAACATGTGGTAGACGTCCGTCAGATCAACGCCTGGATACGGTGACATCCCGTACGTTGCGATCTCCCACAGTAAAATGCCAAACGCCCAAACGTCAGACTGCGAAAGATAAATATTGGCATTTAAACCAATGTAAGAGTATCGCTTTATTTTTTGATTATAAAAGTTGTTTGTTTCTGCTTGAACTCAAGTGATTGATTACTAACAGCATTGATTCAAAAATATGGGTATCCAATGTTTTACTAAAATCTGCTGAAAAAAACATATCACTGCAGCCAACAATTAAATAGATGATAACTCACCTTTGTAGAAAACTTATTATATGCCAGACCCTCAGGAGCAGTCCATTTGATTGGAAATTTTGCACCAGCATGTGCTGTGTAAGTGTCGTCTCTCATCAGACGCGCTAAACCAAAGTCGGCGACTTTGACCAAGTGACTTTCGCCTACTAGGCAATTTCTCGCCGCTAAATCTCTGTGAGAAAAAATAAAAAAAAAACATGAAAATTTTTCTTCATACTCCCTCAGCTCTGCAGTTTTATATACCTCTAATAATATATAAAAACGATTAATGCATATAATAAAGTTGTTTCTCGTACCTATGAATAAAGTTTCTACTTTCCAAGTAGCTCATGCCACTGGCTATTTGTGTTGCCATGTGCATCAAGACTACTGCAGTGATTTGGTGTTTGCTTTCGTTGCGAAGATAGTCGAGCAGGTTTCCCTTGCTCATAAACTCCGTTATAATATAAAACGGCGGCTCTCTCGTACAAACACCGATGAGTTGTACTAAATTTCGGTGTTTCATTTCTTTCATGATTGCCGCTTCTTCTAAAAAGTCTTTCAGCGCCATTGTATCCTCCTGTTAATAAGTTATTTGTAAAATAGTGAATAAAAGTTTCTGCAGATTTATTTATAAAACACATATATCAATAAAAATAATCTAACCTTCAGAGTTTTAACAGCTACAGTCATACCATATCTTATCCAAACTGCTTCATAAACGTCACCATACTGTCCACCACCAAGCTTATGCCTCATTGCAATATCAGTCCTATTGATTTCCCACTCGTCTGGTTCTAAAATAATTTTCTCCGTGATAAAAATCATATTCAATAATTCAAAAATTTTAGAATACTTACCAGGACTGAGGGGGAAGACAGTTGGTTTATTGCGTTTTGGTGCTGGGTACAGAAGTTGAGTAATCAAACCGTCTGCATGTATGGAATGATGGTGTACCAACTCCGCTAATGTATTGAAAATACTTTCAGTCGTTACATACATCTGGAAATGAAGAAAAGATATTTTTATTAAGTTATTAATTGATCAATGCAACATAATCCGTGTCACTGCCTACTTTATGTTTCGGAGTTTTAGATTTTCTTTTAAATCATATATTTACAGCATATCTTGGAAAATATTAATGTAACTAACCTTTTTATCTCCATCTTCACTGATTCGGTAATGAAAAACTCTTCCTTCATAACGTAATGAAATGCTTCGTTGACCGGGACTACTTTCAGATTCACGTACCAGAAAGCTACCATTGATTCCTGAACTCAAAAGATACTCGGCAGCATTTCTGGATATCTTACCATGGTACCAGGAATGTTTTTCGAGCGAATTCACTGGAGTAACATAGTTTGAAGGCACCCAGCCAACTTGGCCAGAACTCGAGTGAGCTTCGCACCATTCTCCACTTTTGTTGTAGCTCAGTATACGTACTTGTTCACCTAAGAAAGTTGATAAAATTACATATTGTTAATAATTCATTTATGAACATGTTATGATTTTCAGGTATCAAATTTGGTATTTTGTATAAATAAAGCAACAAAATATAAGAAAAATTGTACAATAAAATTTAGAGTAATGCATGCATTATGTTTACATATATACACAATATTTTAATATCTAGCGACACAATAAAGAAGTGAATAGATGGATATGTGAAAGTAGTTCATTATGAACTTACAACATGCAACATTACACTGACAAAATATATCATAATATATTTATATTTCACAAATACTTTACTAAATATTGTTTACAAACAATAAAATACATTTTAATGTAATCAAAAATAGCATATGACTGTATCACATAAATAAATAAATAAATAAATAAAACGATAAAGAACATGAGAAATAGACTAAATGAACGTTTTGTATAAAGTGTAAAATTGATATTCTGAATTGCAGACAAAATCAATTTCGAGGAAGTTAACTATCGCGTTTATCGCGAACCTTTTTTCAGACCGAGTTGATTTTCTCCGCCAGCTTGAAAGTCATAGAGAGCCACGAACAACTGAGGATCATCTTCCTCCTGCGCTAATAGGTTTTCCTTACTCGTCCATCTGGAAAAGTAGTATTTGGGGTGTAATCCCGAATTGGTATTCTTGACATCAGTGAATGCAGATGCAAGAGAGATTAGAGGTTACCTGTTAGCGGCTTCGAGAAGACCACTACCGGATACAGGAATGTGCTGATCAAGACCCTGCTGCTGCGAAACAGATTGGACACTGGAACTGCTTGGCGGATCGCCTTCAGGTAACGCGGGGATATGTGGAAGAGGCCTACTTTGAAGCAATGCTTCTGAAAAGTAAGGCAGTGCCCATAAGCTAGGTTTGGAGCAATTATTGATTTTTGTCAAATCAAATGCCCTTTCGTGCATAGTTTTTCATACAGTATATTTTATTGCAATTATATTTATTTATTTATTTCACGATGTAGTGGTTCATTTTGAACATAAAGCTGATTTTTATTTTAAAAATTGTTAGTTTGTAAAAACCTATCAAACAATTAGTTTATTTATAATGCAGGCAGTGCATCAAATGGTTATTGTATAAAGACATGTTAAAATAAAGTAAAATTACAGTATATTATAAAAAAAGAAAATATTGATAAAGAATTTTAAAACTTGGTTCATTCTTGTTAAGTGAGCACAGATGTATAATTACTGTCTGCGTATTATTTTAATTAGTTACAATTGATTTTTTAAGGAATATAATTTGATACAAATAATTGCTGGTGTAAAATATAAACAAGACTCGTGAGAATTACTTGAATTAAACAACTAAACAAACAATAGGCTAATTATGTTTCAAAGAAAATGTATGTCTTTCTCTTTCTTTCTTAAAAATAAGCAATAAGTAGCTTGGAATTTTGTATTGAAGATAAGAGCTCAAACCATGACACATCATATCTCCTATTAGTATTCATACTACATTATACATTCGACTAAACAGAGCGTATGTATTGTTAATCAACACGATTAAAACAGAAGCTAGGAGACTGCATTTCTTTCCGCAAATAACATAACTACTATAACTTCTGAATGTGATATTTGTTATCACTGAGATAATAATGATGTTGTTTTCAAAATATACAAGTAAGCAAGAGTAATTGAAAAATGAAAGAACAGAAATGATGACATCAAACTGTGTGTGTAGGAAGTATATCTATCTTTATAAGGACATATATATAAATCAGTTATTTTCATTATTTATTTTTATAAATAAAAATTAAAAGAAATAGTCTTACGTATCTTCAACAAAGATCATCAATTATGAATGTCTTATGCACACACTGAGTTAATTATGATGTAGTTTCAAGTTTCTTCTATTGTAGGTATTGATTGTAAAATAATCAGAAAAGAATAAAGCAAAAAGGAGAAGACAATAAAGTGTTCATACATAATGTAAATGAGACTTGTCATTCGTACAAATCAAAATAAATTAAAACTGCAAATAAAAGTTATCGATCCAACTTTTTAATTATTCAAACTAAATGTAAGAAGTACAGTCAAAAGTCATAATAGTAAACAAAAGTGCTCCAAAAATATCAGTTTTTAGACACTTATCTCACTCATTTCGATCATTTGTCAATAAAATTTCATTAAAAAGGACCAACATTTCTCACTTTATCCCTAATACTGAACCTTACACAAGTACAGTACAACGTCATTTTACATGAATGAACTGAAACCACGCATCATGCTTCGAATGACACGTCTCTACGACTTTCAAGCCAAATACACAGGGTAATTCCTTGACAATTGGCCAAAGACTACGCTAAAGCAATGTCAAAGCTCGGCACTTTTGTCTGTGCTCGATTCGATCCTTTGCCCAAGTGAAACCGTAAGAAGAGTTTCTTGAGAAAATGGCAGGCATTGTTCAAATGTCTATCAATGAAAGCACGATGAGATGAAACAGGAAAGACGAAAAGTTGGAAGCAAGGCAAAAAGGACAGAGACGAAGGACAATACAAAAAAAAAAACAGTGGAGTCATCAAAGTTAATACCGCTGTGTTCTGTGAAGATGTTGGAACCCATAACCCGAGAGTCTTTGGGATTCCTCGGCTGCTTCCTGGTTTGTCGAACAGCAGTCCCGGCAGGAATCACTCTATCCTTGGTTTGTTGGGCACCCATAGTTCACCACAATTATCATTCCCTTCGTGAGCGCGGATCCCGGCCGCGATCACGCCGAGTAGCGGCAGCGACAGCGACGGTAACGGGCGCCTCGGCAGCGCATGATCCTCGTCCTCGTCCTCGCACTCTCCCCGTATACTATAGGCCCTTTCCGGCGCCGTATTCGCAGACCTCTCTTTAGGACACTCTCGGTCTCTGTCCCCCGCGCGGCCGAACGCACCGCCAAACCGCCGAACTTTCGTGTCGTCGGGGCAGTCACATATTGCGGAGTCGACCAACGGAAGATTTGCACCTTTTGCACCGTATCAGACGAATCATTACGCGATGAGCGGAGGAAAAATCACATTTTCATGGACTATAAAAAGACGGATCGGACGGTCGAACGGCGCGGCGCCTCGCTCGGACTCTCCGCTCCGAACCGAATCGGATCTCCTTCCCTCCCGCACTGTCGTTATCACTCTCTCTCTCTCTCACTCTTTCGCCCTTTCTTACACCGCGCGCTAAGGAGCTTTTCCGTCTCTCTTTATCTCCGATTCACGTACGGACAGTGTTCTGCCAACTGCCCAACTGCTGTTCGCCATATTTGACAGCTTGACGTCGATTATTTAGTTACCGCGCACATTGTTGCGCGGCAGCACCGATACCAATTTTCTCACTGTTGCGAAGACGTTGGGGAGATTCTTCCCCTCTCTGTCACTCTCTCACTCTCTCTCGCTCTCTCTCTCTCTCTCTCTTCAGACCACACTGCGACCCTCTTTAATGCATCCGCTCCACTATGTCACGTTGTCTCTCTCTCACTCTTTCACTCTCTCTGCTCCGTTTCCCATATTTTTCTCATCTTTTCAATATTCTTATATTCTCGCCTATTTAAAAAAACACAATTGATGGCAAAGATAAAACGTGTTTTACTATATTTCTTATTAATCTATTTATTCTCTCACCGGCATCTTCTATAATAGTATACGCGCATATGTATTTATATATATATATATATATATATATATATACATTGATATTGTTAGATATATATATATGCTTAGTCGCGCGCGAGTGCTGACCTTACAGCGAAATCGAAAAGTTGGCATTTTATTGATTCGAAAACTTTTCGATTGGAGGGAGAAAGTGCGCGAATGCCAGCGGTGGTTTGAATAGTCAGAGGGAAATTTCAGGAAAACTTAAGATTGATGTTTTATTCATTGTATATCGAAATGTGTGCACAAAGAATCGGAAAAGGTCCTATACTCATTTCCCCGGTAACAAAATTTATATATATTTGTATACGATATATATATGTATATTGAAAATTGGTGAAAGCAAAATGAAATAATAATGCATCATACGAAACACCTCAAAATCATCAATATTGCGGAAATGAATATTTATACTTACATATATTTTATTATTATTGAAATAATTAAAACGCATATATTATTATATACATATATATATTAATTAGCAAAAGTTTTTCGCAATATTACAAATTTAATATATACAGGGTGTCCCAGAACTGGAGGATAAAATTTCAGGAGGCGATTCTTCGTGAAATTTGAATTCAAAAAGTCCTTTACCAAAATTCGATCCGACACATAGAATTTGAATGGCGAGCAATTGAAGTTTAGAAAAAAAATTACTGTTTTTGCAATAACTCGGCTCATTTTCAACCTATATTAACGAGTGATGGCGCATTTTAAAGATTTTTTCAAGCACAATAATTTCATTTTAAGAGCATATTATCTGAGATGAATATTTCGTTAGTTATGGCCTCATAAAGTGAAAAAATTGCCTTTTTTTGCGGTTTTTCGCGGCTAACTCATTCCGGTAAATAGCTAGCGAAATATCACATTAAAACAAAGTTGTAGAGCTTGAAAAGACGAAGAATTTGCACCCTCACACGTTTCGTTTCGATAAAAATTGAGTCAGTGGGGAGACATTAAATCTCAGAAAATTAGTGAAAAACAGATATGACATTGATGGAGCGCGTTTTTCACTAATTTGCTGAGATTTAACGTCTCCCCACGAACTCAATTTTTATCGAAATGAAACGTGTGAGGGTGCAAATTCTTCGTCTTTTCAAGCTCTACAACTTTGTTTTAATGTGATATTTTGCTAGCGTTTTATCGGAATGAGTTAACCGCGAAAAACCGCAAAAAAAGGCAATTTTTTCCCTTTATGAGGTCATAACTAGCGAAATATTCATCTAAGATAATATGCTCTTACAGAAGAACTGTTGGGCTTGAAAAAATCTTTAAAATACGCCATCACTCGTTAATATAGGTTGAAAATGAGCCGAGTTATTGCAAAAAACCGTAATTTGTTTTCTAAACTTCAATTTTCTAACATTCAAATTTCACGAAGAATCGCCTACTGAAATTTTATCCGCCAGTTCTGGGACACCTTGTATACAGGGTGTAACAAAAATAACGATACCCCCTAAAAAAAAGATAAAAAAAATGTTTCTCATAAAAGTTGTAGGGTTTGATCCCAACGAATGAATTGGTGTACCTTGACTTTGACTCAAAGGTCATGGTTGAAGGTCATTTTCAAGGTCAACGTTAATTTTTTAAACGGGAACGTCCCTACTTCTTATGCCGGAAATTGAAAGAGCGGAAAACTTTACGTTCAGTTATGTATTTGACCCTGGATCAAAGTAACCCCGGGAGGTCATTTGAAGGTGATATTGTATTTTTGCGACGAATCTCAAAGCACATATCGCATAACGGCAAACCTATTATAACAGACAAGGATTGCGCGGTTCGTATACCGGGGGAGATTAACTGATGACCTTTACTGTAACCTCAAGGTTATTTGTCAAGGTTAATTTTTTTTTTTTGTTTTAATGTAGATTTCTATTTTTCTATTCCGGAAATAAATTAACGGAGAATTACTCAGTTAGAAATGTATTTGAGCTTGGGTCAAAGTACTACTGTGGTTATACTTTGAACCAAGGTCAAATACACATCTGAACGTAAAGTTTTTCGCTCTTTCAATATTTTTTATTTTTTTTTTTTATTTTATTTGTATAAACGGGCGAAAACGCCCCCAGTACAATAGTTACAAAAATAATGTCGTACAGAAAATTAAATTAATAAAGACAATTAATGCACGCAAACATGTTAACTATAATGATTTAATATACTATTCTTGCACCTTAAAATATACATACTTAAAAAATATAAAAAATAGTGGTGTTCCCGATTAAAAAATTAAAGTTGATCTTGAAATGACATTCAAAAATTACCTTTGAGTCAAAGTCAAGGTACACCAACTAATTCGTTGGATCAAACCCTACAACTTTCATAAGAAACATTTTCTCGGAAAATGCGATCCTGAGTCTATTTTTTGTTGTGGGGGGGGGGGGGGGGTGTTACTTTTGTTAAACCCTGTATATAGGGCATCGTTGCCAAATTTGACGCCATATTTGTGTATTTTTTTGTATGACCGGCCTTTTTAAAAAATGCAAAATGCGGCTCCAATTCGGCACTGCAAATAACTCTTGAAAACGAGCGTAAAAAAACGTCATATAATAGTTTTTTGGGACGACGAAATATACCATTTTAGGA
Organism: Trichopria nigra; assembly: GCA_030522945.1. Taxonomy (NCBI): domain Eukaryota; kingdom Metazoa; phylum Arthropoda; class Insecta; order Hymenoptera; family Diapriidae; genus Trichopria; species Trichopria nigra. The sequence continues at coordinate 19,995 of JAPYZR010001827.1, forward strand.
CTCTATTTGTTTTTGGCTGCGCGCTGATTACGAATTATCTTTCGCATCAGAATTTTGAAATTAAAAATGGCGGATGCAATTAAGTTTAAAAAGTGATTGGATTTTGTTGAAACTTCTTATTCGGAGGTTTTTTTGGGGTCATAGATTACGAATCTGAAGCCAGATTTTAAAAATTCAAAATGTCGGACCCAATATGGCGGATGAATTTTTCAAATAAAATGCTTGTATTTTGTTGAAACTATTGTAATACTCGAGGAGGGTTAATTTGGGATCGTGAAAAATCTAAAATGAAAATTTTACAGTACCAAAAATGTGATCATATTGCATGTCATATTTTGGATACAACCATGCTCTCTTGAGATTTGTCGAGTAGACGCATTATTGTCAAAATAGAAATTTATGAACATTGAAATTTTGGCTTAACTTTAGAAAAGCTGAGTTTCAAATATTGTACCGAATGTTTTAGAAACCATCAGATAAAAATTACGGCTGTCAAGAAAATATTTTGGAGTATTTTCAATATTTACACAGAGTTGTTTTCATTTATAAATGTTTTAATAATGTATTTACTCTTAGAATTTTTTTGAGGATGACTGTAATAAACGGTTAATGATTTAGTTTTTTTTTTAATTAGTCCACTTACCAAGAATTATTCACTAATAAATATTTTGGAGTGGTTGAATACAAATGTTACGCTCATTTTCGAGGGTTTGATGTTTTGCTGGTTTTAAGTTAAAATTGACCAAACGTAATAAATTCGCGATCAGAATTCCGCATTATTCATCTTGTTATTTGGGAGGACGTCATAATAAAATTTTTGTTGCATAATTAGAGCTACCCTAATTATATATTGTATATACATATGTATGTATGTATACCTCTTTTGTACTCGTACTTTTTTAAAAAATAATTCATTTTTGTCGTGAACTATAAATATTTATAACACTTTGCAAGTAATCAATATTTCATACGTTACATAAACGTGAATGACAATATATATATATATTGATATATGATGTGTTTATTTTTACTTGCGTAAATAAAGTACCCGTTTCCATCTTTTATAATCAAAATAAAAAAGTAATTACTTAAATAATAAAAACAAAACTTTATGGATCTTTACAGGAAATAGAAAGTAGAGATATTAGTATTTAGGGATGCAAATCATAGAAAAATCCTATCTCATTTTCTCTAGATATCTTTCTGTCACTTTTTTCCAGCTAGATTTCGTTGGCATGATTAATTAGCCTCGTCTTGTATTTGTAGTAGGAAGTTTTTATTTCTTCCCCAATAACAGTAGGGATTTTTATGCATTTTTTAATTATCTCGTTTGGAACGATAACCGCAGTGAGCTTGAACGAGATTCTTCAAATTTTTCTATTATTTCGATATTGGAGATTAGAGATTAGATGCCGTGTATATGTGTATATCGCGTATAGGTCCAAATCGGTTTGAATTTGATTGAATTTGGTCATTCGAAAAAAATATATATACACTGAACAAAAATTTGTTATTTTCAAGTAAATATTTACTTGAATTAAGAAAAGATTTTCTTGAATTAAGTAAGATTTACTAAAAAAAAAGGAAACATTTTCTTAATCACGTCATATATAATACTGGACCTAAAAATAAATAAAAATTTGATATAAAAAATGCATGTGGACTATATATATATTTGTAAGTTGTTTAAACTTAAATCCGATGAGTTTTTGGGATATCAATTTGATATAAAAAAAATGGGATTATCAGTTCACAATTTTCTGAAAACAAATACAGAATCTAAAAGGTTATTGTTTTTGTTTAAATTTACCAATTATAGAAATCGACATGTCCATACACAATCTTATAAACAAAATAATGCACTAAAATTCAGAAAATTGTATCTTTCTTAGTGAGGAAAATTATGAATAAATACTCCAAATATACTCGAAATTATATACCGAATTAAACAGTCATCGGTTTTCTCAAATTGACCATCTCCAATTCTCTGATCTCCAATCTGGAGCATAAATATCTATATGTTTCAGAACATATATACTATATTCAGCTGCATTGTATATTTAGTCTCAAATTTCTCGATGAAAGGGGTCGGGGGACCATTTCACGTGTTCCTAAGTTCAAATACTTCGGTCCAATCTACGATATGAGGGAGAAGTTTTGAAAATTTTCACTTTCAATTTTTATACTATGAAAATATTAAAAATATCCGCATATATAGCAATTAATGCACGTCGTATCAAATATGATACGTGTTGCGGTATCATCACAACGATATACTTGGTATATGGAATGTATTATTAAATACTCTTTCTAAACATTTTCGTGTATGATAAAATTTTAGTGTTAAACTCTATAATAGGGTTGATCGATATCGACTAATTATATCTATCCGAGATAAGATTCATGAAGAAAAACTTAAATGTATATAGTTAAGACAATTTTATATGAGAATGGATACCCGGAAAATGTTGTTATATATAAATATATATATACATGTAAGGTAGTATACATCTATATTATATATATATATAATTCTTAACAAAAGAGCAGAAACCAAAATAAAACTGACGTTATTATAAAACGAGAACTTAAGATTAGTGCCATATAAACCTAAATTTATAAACTGTAGATTAGACCTGATAAAGATATATATATTGCCTATATTCGAAAAATATATATACGAATAATGTACAAGTAGTATCAAATTCTATGCGTATATAATTATGATTCAGTATTATATATTCATAAGTCAGATGGAAAGAAAATTAGAAACCCGTATTAAGGTGATAAAGAGAACATTGAAGGTGAACCGGAAAGTTTCACAGGCTTGAACTATTATGCAGAATTGAGATAGGACATGGTTCTGACTATGATAATATGTAAAAATTCTGTCAGGAAGCAATAAAAGCAAAAGAAAAGAAATTGAAGACTATACACTATTTTTTTGTCAAGAATTGCAGAAATTTGAAAAATCAACATTGCCGGAGATTTGTGACGAAGAAATAAATGATTAATTAATTTCTCGTTCTGCTTTCCATTTTTTAAATCTTTTGTTTATACTTTCTAATGTATAGTACCAATATCGGACGTACATGGAAAAACTTATTAAAAAATCGTTACCAATAATATGTGAATATTAGTACTAGAATGGACACTTCATATTTTCTAATGAAAATCGCCTCGATTATTGATGATGGAAACTATAATAAATTTTATTATACATATTTTGAAATAATTATATTCCTATTTAATTATAGATAGATAGATAGATAGATAATTTATTAATGCATTTGCCAAAGGCACTAGCATGAGGGGGACATCAATACTTTGATTTAATTATATTTTAAACTGAATAGATAAAAGATAATTGAAACAGGTGACAAACGATATTCTATAATTGACATAAAAGTTGAAAAAACAAAACTTAATATATGGTTTTATATTAAGTATGCTTATCGTTTTTACTGTATTATTACTATTATTGCTTTTATTCTACGATTTATTTTAATTTATCATATATATAATATAATGCAGTCTAATAGATAAAGCATCAACATTATCAAATGTAATATTTCGAAAGAAGAATTTAAACTTATAATAGATAAAAGTTAAAAAAAATATTATTAAACAAAATATATTATTAAAGACTCTAATAAGAACAATTAAGACCCAATATGTAAATCATAAAAGTACATCATATATATAAATAAATATATATATAAAATACATTCATTTATCTGGACATTTTACAAAAATACCACCAATTGCCGAAAAGAGCTAAATATATATTCTTGAAAATATAAAAAATAAAAAAAAAAAAATGTAATAATTCTATTTGTAATTGTAATCAACAATCTATAAAAGAATTTGATTGTTTTGTAAAGCAATAAATATAAAATATTACAAAATAATCATCTATACTGATGTATATAATCATCGATGGTAATCAATTGTCGTGTTTAGCAAAAATGTAAATGACAATTTCAAAATTATATTTTTTTTTCTTATATCGTAATGGAAACAATTATTCATCAAATGTGACCTATTATTCTTTTCGATTGTATTACATGGATGACGTCACGATCACCAATCTAATGTTAACAAATCTAAAATCTATTCTTTCTTACGAAATTAAATATCATTTTCTAATCGACCGTTATCAGCATATATACATTATATATACGAGAGGCGTAATTTATATTTATATCAATTTAATTCTTGTGTATATTATAAATGAAAACTCCAATTCTTAGATTTTTACAAGGTTATAGCGCCGATGCAATAAAAGACGCAAATTAAGTGTCGAAACTAATACAGCTAAAAATAGACTAATGAGAGACCGTTTTGTCGAGCGTATTTATTTCACAAGCATTTGTTAAGGTATATATATAATATGATCGATTTTGCAATAATCATGCATATGCTAATAACACAGGTGAATTAATATATATACTTGCTATTCATTCGATTAAAGATTTTCATTAGTTTTTTCCACATGTGCCATTGCCAATTCAATTTCTTTTTTTTTTCAATACATTGCCTAATATATATGATCAGTCGTTTATATAAACGTCTTCCTATATAGAGGTGTTTTGTATTCAGACGTTTGCATCCGTATACGAATTGCTGCGATGAATTTTAAATCGTCTATCCTTTACAATAATAGTATTCTCGATCAAGCAACGTGATGCAGAAATGATTCATCTAACACAATGAGCATGGACTTATATATATTCTTATATTATTTAAATTAATTTATAGGAGCATATATTAGGACCGTAAAATTGATGGAAGTATTGGTGGAGTGGTTTGAAAAACTTTTTTTTTTTAAATACTTTCCAAATATTTTACAAAATGTCCGAATATATCGTCAAAAAAATGTCTGTTTAAATGATAAGTCAAGTATATTTGATAACATATTTACATTTGATATATCTTATAATATACAACCTTATTTTTTTTTATACACTGAAAAAAGAATTTGTTATTTTCAAGTAAATTTTTACTTGAATTAAGAAAATGTTTCCTTCTTTTTACTTAATTCAAGAAAATCTTTTCTTAATTCAAGTAAATATTTACTTGAAAATAATAAATTTTTTTTCAGTGTATATATTGATGTGAGTATTTCCTTTAATACTTGGATTAACAAGTATTCATAAATGTATTCGTTATTTAAAAAATGAATCCTTTTTTATTCTTTTTCAAATATCTTAATTTATTTGATTCCTTTTCTTGCTGGACAGGAAGACAATGTTTCCTTGTACTTTCAAGATCTGAATTTTTGACATTAATGGCATATCTTATTAAAGAATGATTACAATAAGGGATTGAAGCTAAACACTTTACAACTTTTGTAGTATACAAATTTTGTAAACTTTATAAACGCATTTATATAAGAATTGTATTTAAAAAGTATATATGGTGCTTTATGATTTCTCAATAATTACGTAAATTTGAACCATAATTCGGCTTCAATGCTAAATAGAATAAATGTCTTATAAAAACTGGTGTTATTTGTTATCATTGCTACATACATATAAGTACAGAAAATTGTACTTTGTATATTCGGATTTTATCTAATTCAATGGCCTCTATATCGATAACATAATTAAATTTTTAATTTTGGGTCTGTCCTCTTATATAATCCAAAATAATTTATGTCTATAAAGATTTTAATTTTCAGTTATTTTTCATTAAACCTCATAGATATATATATATATATTATTATATGTATATAAAACTTTAATCGTTTAATATTAATAAAGTTGAAACTTGTATGCGTTTCTGAACTCGCGGTTAATCAAGAGCATCATACTTCAGTGATATATACTGGAATATTTTATTGATTTATTCGTATACATTGGGAAAGACCAACATTGGGAACTGGATTTGAGAGAGAATTTGATATTTTTATCATTATCTAATTACATTTCAGAATATTCAATTCAGACTTGGAATTAATTAAAATGTATTATCTCATAATTTTGATGTTATATGTAGTTACGTGCTTTTTGAAAATATGTATTCGAAACTTTACATATTTTTAGCACTGTATACATTTAAAAGAATTTTTCTTTTAAACATCTTAATTCTTAATTCGCATTTTTTTTTTTTTTTTTTTTTTTTTTTTGTTTTTTTTTTTTTTTTTTTTTTTTTTTTTTTTTTTTTTTTTTTTTTTTTTTTTTTTTTTTTTTTTGTTGGAAAGAAAAACTGATCTTTTATTCTTTCAAAAATAGAATCAGCTCTATAATAGAACTACGTATCTGCACATGCACACACCCATGAATCATCTTGAAAATTAGGGGAATGTTGTGGAGACCTTGAAACGTGTAGAGTCATGTATATAAGGGAAAAGGGATTTTCGTGGCGAATATACATCACAACTTATTCCCAGATCGGTCATTTAAAATATTTTTTAAAGTTTCAATATATATTTTTAAGAGTTTTTTTTTTACAAAACTCAATTTCGAGAATTTTTTGTATTTTCAACGGAGGACTTAAAATTCTGTACTTTTTGAAAGTTTGTTTGTAAAAACAAATTAAATAACTTTGGGGCAACGGCCCTGGTAAAAATTGGAATGTACGAAATATGTGCGATAGGTCCAAACTTATTATGTTAGCACTTCATCCTTCGTATTATATGCATTCTTTTATTCTTAAAGAGGTCCAAAGTACGCTTACTTTTCTCCCGTACATCTATAATTAATTTGTTTGATATACATTTTGGTTATATTTTAGTGACACTTTTTGTTTACATTTCGCGCAGATTCTGATTTCTACCAGGGGGTATTTTATATATATATATATATTTAATTCCTTCAATTTTCGAATTTGAACTTGAAATTTGAACTTTTAGAAAATTTGACCTTTCGGATATTTACGGTTACAAATTTTAAGTTCTCGTACATTTTGATTAATTCCAATAAAATTTCGAGTTTTTTATCCCTTCTGCTTTTAACCACATGATGGAATTTTGACCTGCATGGTGTGTACGGTATTAAAAAAAAAAAGTTTTCAACAATATCCTCGACATATTTTTATTTCATTTATAATTTATTATCACACCATCATCTTCCTGCATTTAACCCTTTGCGGCATAGTGAGAACCCAGATTACCACCATTTTCATTGACAATTTTGCTTTATATTTATAACGTTTATATAATATTATAAAATCAGAATCTTGTTCATATGACATAGTAATTACATACTGTAGAATGTAAAAAAAGTCAACCCAGTAAACGAAAAGGGATTGAAAGGTATTGGCCAATTCCGAATTGTGCAAAAAAGGAATTCGAAGGAATTAAAAGGAATTCACTTTTGAATTTAAGAATTTAAAACATTTTTTTTCATTTGATTTATTTTTTTGATTCATTCAATTGTGCAAAAAAGGAATTCACTTTAATTCCTTCGAATCCCTTTTTTGCACAATTCGGAATTGGCCAATCCCTTTCGTTTACTGGGAAATGTTTCTATAACGTAAATTTATAAATTGTTAGAAACAAACAATTTTGCAAAATAACGTTTTTTTTTCGAAAAAATTCATTTTTGTGTACTATATTGGAGGAATGGTGACAAAACTTTGCTCACAGCGGTTTTTTGGGTCGCTGATTACAAATATGTTATCAGATTTTAGAAATTCAAAATGGCGGATCCAATATGGCGGACTTCGTTTTTTGACATTAACTCAAAAAGTCAAAAAAAGACAAAAATATGTGCCGCAAAGGGTTAAGACAGCAAAGCATTTGCTTTAATGATAAAATAAATGTATTGCAATTGGACAAAAATGTATCATTCTGAATTTCAATTTTCGAGAGTTTGCTGCATTAGGGATTTTGGTCCTAATCCGACTTATAATAACAGATGTTTGATGAATTTGTACGTTTTTTTTTATTGACATCATTTCTTGGTCGTAATCAACTTTGCAGTTACATCTAGGATTTATAAATTGTTACATCCAGGTATAATGCCTCTATATAGTCAAAATTTTAAAATGTGTAAACATTCTCAAATTTTGAATCATTAATGAAATGTAAAACAATTTAAAAATGTATTGAGCGCAATAAACAAATACACAATAAACTTTCCTCTACACGATGAAAACCGCCCTCAACAGTTATTAAACCTCCGACTACATGAATGTCCTCTTTCGAGAAGCAAATTAATAAACAAATCCAAGCCTTTATCAAGCATAATACCCACGACTTCATCGATCTCTATACCCATCAGTAAACGAAAAGGGATTGAAGTTTAAAAAATGGGATTGAATGGGATTAAAACTATTGGAGAAACGTCATGATTGGTTGATATAATCCAATCACGTAAGTTTTCTAACGGTTTTAATCCCATTCAATCCCATTTTTTAAACTTCAATCCCTTT
>JAPYZR010001828.1:0-19527 GCA_030522945.1 Trichopria nigra
TATGTTTATTGAATTAATATTTATTCTTGCAACAAGTTAGTATATTTTCAATATATTTCTTTAAATAAAATTATTTTCCTGTAAATTAAATTGATAAGTGACAGTTATTGAAAAAATTGCATTTCTAATACTTAAGGAATACCGAATATGTTTTTGGAGTTTTTACATTCTGAATTGATTTTAGAAATTTCCTATTACAATCATTGACAAAAATCAATAATGTTTACAAATGTTATAATTATGTTTTATTGAAGACACGCAGCCTTGTTAAGAGATGTGTGTATTCCAGGCAACCATAATCTGCATTTTCACGAAATCACTTGTTTGAACCATACGTTCATCGTATGATCATCAATTACAATAATGCATTGCATATAATATACGTAAATTTTCTTGATCCTTTCAGTAATCAATACAATATTTTTTTTTCTTGCTTTTTTAGGATCGTTCATATTTAATAAAATATATAAATTTCTTTAACGTGATGAAATCATTTGTTTATTATTAATCATTAATTAAAGTATTATAAATATTGCTTAATTTTTCCGTATTTGTCCTGAAGTTAATACTATTTTCAATCATATTTACAAGTTTTCGCAATTGAATAGTTATAAATTAAATTTTATAACTCAATAGTTATAAAGAGACTTAAGATGATAAAAAGAAACAATAATACAGATACAAATGTAAGTAAATTAGATTTTAGAAATAGCATAGTTATACCATATATAAGAAAATGTATTGGACATTTTAATAAATTTTAATTTAAGTTTTTGTAAATAAATGTCATATTATTTTTAAATACTAAATAGATTGTTTCAACTTAAGAAATAGTGGTTATATCTGTCATAGCAATGGAGATACAGAAATACGTCAATTGCGTAGCAACCGATGAATATTTCGCAGGCATTAAGTCAGCAAATATTTTTTGTCAAGATGCCTTTGCCTTTTTTGACTATGTGAAAATGAAAGATATTAAAGTAGTTCTATTGCAAAATTATGTTGTATTATTATAGTCAGTGTACTTTTATGCGTCCCTTTTTAATTTTTTTTTTTAATTTTGTATATTTCTTTTTTTAAATTAATATATTATCGTATATCATACAAATCTCTTCTCGGATATTTATTTTATTAGAAATATTTATCACGGAAACCACTTATCCTTGGAATGGTTTTAGACAGTTATGTAATAAAAACGTCAATAATGTAGATTTCAATATGGTTATAAATTCTGAGGTTGTTTGCATTGTTGATTTTACTCAATATGTAAATGTTCCGAAATGTGATTATATTTTTACTTTCCAATTTTACGCTCTGTACCTAACGTAAAGATTTTGAAAGAAATATTTTAACCTTTTCTTGTCTTGATAATTAACTTTATAGGCACATGTCAGAATAATAAATTAGTCATTTTATAAAACGTTCATTTTTTGAAATCATTATTATACATTTTACATTTCAATTATCAATCATATGACTTTTATATTAATTTCAGAGTTTACAAAATAGTAAAGCCCTGATACAGAATTGGCACAAGGAACTATTCATGCCTCGTGTACATAGTGATATGTTTCGTATTAGTTTTATTTTCCACGTAGTAGATTAAGAAGAATCAAGTATCGCTTTTTGAACAAAGAAGTCGTTTAAAACGATAATAAAGAAATCGGTATATAAAAATAGTGATTGGTCGCATCAAGTAGATGCTTTGTTCACCTTTTATAGGTTAGAATATAAACTTTATGAGATAAAGAAATTGTTTAATTTCAGGTATCAATAATGTGGTATACATGTTATATATATATATATATAATAATTTTGTAATGATGAATACTTCCGAATTTAATATGTGATTTGCATTTAAAAATGATAGATCTAAAAAAAGCGAAGAAAGGCATTAAAATCAAGTAATGCATAACTTTTTAAGTAGTGCCCTAATGCATAATGCGCTTATATTAATGAAATTTTGCTGTATAATCCTTTCAGTTGAAGCTTTATAGCAATTAAGATTAATTATAGACGTATAATGCTTTAGCAAGAACAGCATATCAAGTTAAGAAAAATATAACTTTACAATCGCTTGCGCAAACGTAAACTAATTTACTTAGGCACAAAGCGTTGGCCAGAATCTTTAATCTTTTGAAACATGATTATTTTCAATTATATATAACAAAGTCGAACGTTGCCTCATCGACATTTCAAAGTTACTGATTATGAATGTGAATTTACATTTATTAATTTCCAAACAACCGATTTTATGTATAATTTAATTATAATAATCTGAAAAATTAATAGTAATAACTTTGTTCAAATTAAGCTGAACTTGAATAGTATGTGATGAAATTTTTGGCAGTCTGAAGTAAAAGTCAGGAAGGGGGATATACATAGGAAAACACTGTGAGAGTTTATTTGTTAAGTTTCGTTCAACATATATTTTTGAATCTAAATGAATTAATTTATTACAATATCATTTTTTTAATACTTTTATTTTCAAGACTTTCTAAACTTCCAATAAAAATGTTAAATTGAGTCTATAAAAAGTTAATTCTGTGATTTTTCGGAAATAATCAAAATGTGTAAAACCTAATCGTAGACAAATAATAGATGAAGCATTTTGACAAGATAATGTTGTTATAGTATCAATAATGTTCAAAATAATATAAAATATCTTATCTTTTATTTCATCAGGAATCTCAGGAAAGCCTGAGATCCAAGGTGAACTTAATTTCTCAGAATGTGACTTACTTAGCAATTTCAAATATTTTCAAATGTTATTAGATGGGCATGGAACCTAAATAAACGTTTTCATTTTTATATTACATTTTGCAATTTCGACTTGCAAAATGCACGAATGACGGAGGATCTTAAAATCCGACGTTGTACTATAAACCATACTTCAAAGCATTAAAGTTGGCTAATTTTCAGTTGAATGTAATTTACACTAATGACGTTAGTTTTTTCATATTATAATAGATACGGAATTTATTATTTCGTTTCAGGCAAATGTTGCAGCTTCACAAAAGCGGGCGCGAACCCGAATTACGGACGAACAATTAAAAATATTGAGGGCCCATTTTGATATTAACAATTCACCTGGGGAGGAACAAATTTTAGATATGGCTAATCAAAGTGGTCTACCGCCCAAAGTAATTAAGCATTGGTTTCGAAACACTTTATTCAAAGAGCGTCAACGAAATAAAGACAGTCCATACAATTTTAATAACCCCCCGAGTACGACTTTAAATCTCGAAGAGTACGAGAAAACGGGCGAGGCCAAAGTGACTCCTCTGAATTCGAGTACATCTGGAAGCAGTTCCTCGGACGACAAAAGTCCAAATAAACAAGCTTCTCCGCCATTGTCACTAATGAGCGTTAGCACATCAGAGATCGTTGACGTTAAGCAAGAACTGATTGAACCGAATGTACCTCAGCAACAGCAGCTGCAAGAAGAAATTCATCAACACCATTCTCCAGAAAGTTCTGGCGATCAGCAATCGCGACCACATTCGCCAGCATTTTCATCAGAATTTTCCGGCCATCGAGATGTTTCGCCTCAATCTTCGACTAGCATGAATACGCCAAATACTCCAATGTTACCACCTAAATTTACATTACAAAATTTTGCTAATACCACACCTGGGATTGGGATGGGTGTATTGACGAATTCGGTACCCTCCGTGTCGTTATTACCTCAAAGATGCGTAAGCCCGGGAAGAGGTCCGACTGATTTCTCTTTTAATAGCAGTAATAATGGTAGCAATATTTCGACTGGAAATTCAGGCAAACGTGCTAATCGTACGAGGTTCACTGACTATCAAATTAAGGTACTGCAAGAATTTTTTGAAAACAATGCTTATCCGAAGGATGATGATCTAGAATATCTCAGCAAACTTTTGGGATTAAGTCCTCGAGTAATCGTTGTTTGGTTTCAGAATGCGCGTCAAAAAGCTCGTAAAGTTTATGAAAATCAACCGGCGGCCGAGCCTGTGAGCACTGGTAGCCGCGATAATGACGATGGATCTGGACGATTTCAAAGAACTCCAGGACTTAATTATCAGTGCAGAAAGTGTTTACTAGTTTTTCAAAGATACTATGAGCTTATTCGTCATCAAAAGACCCATTGTTTTAAAGAAGAAGATGCGAAACGTAGTGCTCAGGCTCAAGCAGCCGCGGCTCAAGTAGCGGCAGTACTTAGTTCAGAAGACAGTAACAGCAGCTCAACCACGACCACTAACGCCGCTTCTGTCACACCTACGAATGCGCCATCAACATCTGAACAATTACAGCAGTCCGTAACTTCCGTGATACCTCAACAGCAACAACAGCAGCAGCAGCAGTCACTGCCATCACTCCAGTCCGTGCAACATCACCAACATTCACAGGCCGAACCTGAAGAAGGAAATTTTCATTGCGATAAATGCAGTCTAATATTTGGACGATTTGAGCTGTGGCGTGAGCATCAATTAGTACATATCATGAATCCAACGTTATTTCCGCCAGCATATCCACCCGATTCGGCATTTGGCATACTACAGCAACAAGCAATAAACACTACGACCGGCGGGTCATCCGACGTTCCTCATCCTTTGATAGCCATGATGCAAGAGCGCAAGAGAAAATTTGACGATTTCGAAGATGTGCAAAATATGGACAACAGGTCAGGTACTGATCAAAGTGAACAGCCAAAAGACAAGCGTCTTCGCACCACTATACTTCCAGAACAACTGGATTACTTGTATCAAAAGTATCAAATCGAATCCAATCCTTCGAGAAAAATGTTAGAAACAATCGCGCGTGAAGTCGGGTTGAAAAAACGCGTTGTACAAGTCTGGTTTCAAAATACGCGCGCGCGAGAGAGAAAGGGACAGTTTCGTGCTCACAGTCAAGTTATTAATAAGCGTTGTCCTTTCTGTCCAGCTTTATTCAAAGTAAAGTCCGCGTTAGAGTCGCACTTAAACAGCAAGCATGCTGACCAAGTTGCTCGAGGAGAAGTGAATATTGATAATATTCCAGACGAGGAATTGTCCATGGAGTCGTCGCAGTCTAATACTAATACTTCGAATATTATAGGGCCTCTTTTTCCGTCGTTTAATGCGGATGTCGAAAACTCGATAAAAAAATATTATGAAGAATCTATGAAGCGTTATATAAGTGAATTACAAGGTAATGCAAGCAACGGAAAACCGGAGAGTAACCATGCAGCGGAAAATTCTGGCGAATCTCCTCTTGATCTGAGTAAGCCAGTCGACTTGACTCGATCAGTGAAACTTACTCTGAGTAATCTACTTCTAGAAGAGCAACAATCGTCTTATTTTCGGGGTGGCAGCGACTGTGGCCCACCTACAGATCTCTCTGAGAAGAGTATTTTTGATGACGATAGCTTGAGCGAAACGACGGAATTTCTCGATGACGAAAGCGGCCCTGCTAGCCCAGCATCCAGTACCCAAAGTTCTCGCCACGGGACAACCGGCAGCGGTGGGACTGGAAGCACCACACCTTCAGCAAGTGCAGCCAATACGGCTGGACAATCAGGAGGGAAAAGGTATCGCACGCAAATGTCAGCCACCCAAGTAAAAGTGATGAAGTCACTTTTCTCTGACTACAAGACGCCAACGATGGCGGAGTGTGAGATGCTTGGACGAGAGATTGGACTCCCGAAACGAGTCGTACAGGTGAGCGATATTTATTTTTGTAGCTATTTTATCATAATAACATAATGGCATAGTGTTTAAAGTTTGTTACGTGTGAAAGTCATTAATATTCGTGTAATCATTGAGATATATATATATATATATATGTTTAATTTTAACGCTGCGCAAAAAGAGTACTTGTTATGCAGGAAGATTTGAGATACCGATGCTAATCGTTCCCGGGAAGGTATAATTAACGTAGGTTGGTTTTAGGTGTGGTTTCAGAACGCACGTGCGAAGGAGAAGAAAGCTAGACTTGCTGCAGGGTTATCTGCTGAGGGTTCGGCGATCCATCGGGGGCTAACGGGTCCAGAGGAATGCCGACTATGCTCAGTGCGCTATTGTCCAAAAACTCCTTTGCAAGAGCACGTATTCTCACGGCGGCACATCGAATCAGTGCGGATCGCGGTCGAAGAGGGTCGTTTAGTTCCACCAACGCCTGGAACGCCTATAATTCGTGAGAGTACCATGGCAAGTTCAACTAGCAGTAATCAGTCGACTAATCATCAGCAGACTGATGAAAATATGATGTACGGGTCTTTGTTCCTTCATCCAACGGCGATGTTTCAGTCGCAACAGCAGCCACCGCAACAACAAAATCATCCGTATGCTGGAAGCATCGCAAACAGCACGACTAGCACCACGGCCGGTGAGTGTCTGGCTGAACTCTTAGATTCCTAAACCTATGCTATCGAAATTCAAAGGCGGTTAATCGTATTTTAAATGCAAACAAGTGACTAATTAAATAGTCTTTTAAGCTATTGCTTAAAGATCCGTCTTAGTTGAAAATACAATATGATACGATACCACCGAATTCCGAGCGCAGGTTGCAGCGTTATGTGTTGTGTTCGTCTCGTGGATCAGGTGTATACTATATAAAAAATATGGCCCGTGTGATACTCTAGGAGGGCCACAAACTACCGTGTTTATTTTGGTTTAGTTTTCGAAATATCTTTATTTAGTGCGAATAATATATCCAGAGCTAGGCAATACTGAAAGTTCCTATCAAATGACTATTGTAGCATAAGAAAAAAAAAAAAAAAAAAAAAAAAAAAACAAGAAAGGCACTACTAGGATCGAGATAGATAGGTAGTTAGAAAGAAAGGATTAGAATGTTGTGATTAGTTGGAATGTACGCCAATGCAAGAATAAATGACAAAGAATTAGAAATGTTAGAAAGAGCGAGCATTAAAATGATTTCTTATACTATGTACAGTATCATTCAGGTTATTTTATATGATATGTCTCCGCATTAAGTTTTTGTGTACAGTAAAGACTATATTAAAACGATTACAGTTTTACTATTGTATTTTAATAATGGATTTATCAACGTCATCCATTTAAAATGACTTTTGTTCAATGTGTTTTATTCGTAATAGTATAGACAAGAAGAACGGAGGACAGACTGTATTATTTTTAATTATTAGACGAGCTAAACTTCATGAGAACAGAAGCGATATATTCCTGTTAATTACGCTGTCATAAGCCCCTGAAAACATTATAAGAAATAAAGGGAAATCTGTGATCTTTATTTTATACAGTTTTCCTGATGTATCTATTTATAATGATCACTCTATACCTCGCAAGTTTAGCGTATGTTTAAGGTCTAAGTCCAGTTTCGTTATTTAAACTTTTCTTTTTAAACCTCCAGGAATGGAGTATTTTTAATATTAGCCGTTTTTCTATCGTTCGAAAAAAAATTAAACAATTAAGTAAAAAATACTCGTTAAATATGTCATCGCGATGTACCATTTAATTTATGTTCTTAATTGACGCTATTATTAATTTTATTATTACGGACTAGTTATTTATGAGTTTCCTTGTGATCGTCGCATCCTCGTTAGCTAAACTGACGTCTTATACGCCAGGCTCCATATTACTTACTTTAATTAATATATCTCTACATACTGTAGCCAGCGAGGGTGCGGCTTCGCTTCTTCGCTTTGTACTCTCCACCACAAGCATAGACATATACATACGTGCATACCTAGACCTTCGTACGTATTACGCATACAGGCACACACTCAGACGCAATGTTATGTATGTCAGCTGCTACACGTTGTACATAATCAATTATTATTATAATTTTATATTAGTAGGATTATATAATTTTCTTCCGTTCTAGTCTAAAATAAAGCTATACTGTACAAGATTACATTTTAGTTCCTTCATTTCAAAATTTATTCACCCGTAATGCCCCGTTCTTATATCCCTCAGTTCCACATCCTTATTCTTATCTTATCTATCAAGTAATCGAACTCTTGCACTGGCTGAACCATTATTTTGGAATCCAAAGTACCACTAAAATCTGAAATCTTCTATTTCAGAAGAAGGAACCACTTGCTATTCGATTATTTCATTAATCGTTCATTAATAGTAGTATTATTATTTTTAAAATCTCATCTTGTCACAATGAACAAGAATGTATGTTTTTCAACTATATGTAAGCAAAGAATAAGATAGCCATTTTCAAATCTATTGAGACTTTGAATCTAGGATTAATAGGCTAGTACATAAGTAATTTTTAAACAAAAGTTAGTCTTCTTCTTGCCATTTATATTATATACTATTATGTTGTATAAAATACGACTTTGTACTAATGTAAGGAACATTTGTTAATTTTGGTGCGCCGACCCGTATCATGTCGCGTTGGTGCTAACCAATTTTTGCGTTATGCAACATTCCAAAAACTTCATCTTTCATTTTCATTTTCATTTTCATTTTCATTTTCATTTTCATTTTCATTTTCATTTCATAATACTATCGCATTCAAAACGCCGCGATCATTCATTATCAGCATTAAAATCACACGGAATTTCATTGAAGCATTCGGATCACAAATAGCTTTCAGCCATTATTTACATTAAACGAATCCATTTCGTACAGTTTCTCCAATCAGTACATGAAAATATTAATCGCGAAGCTGTAACGTGAAAAGAATATCGTTTCAAAATTCCATTAATGATTCATTCGCGAATAACGAATAAGTGGTAAATGTGCAAAAAAAAGTGCTTATTCATGTTCATAATAATCATGCAATTTCATTGTTGTCATTTTTATAAATTCATTTCGAAGACTATACTTTTTACTAGCAATGTAATGTAGACTTTAAGTATATCTGATATTAAGAAAAATTGTATAGAAAACATGATATCGTCTCATTTTTACGACGCTATTTTGTCTAGAATATCTTATATTTTAATTCAAGAATTTTTCAAGACAATTTTTGTCGAAATTGATATTTAATGATAATTAACTAAAGAGGAAATTATTCTGGCACTGCACTCAACGTCACGCTGATGCAGTCTCGGAAATTTCATTTGTTGAAACGCGTTATTAGTATTTCAACTTTGATTCAAAGTCCTTCCTTGATTTCATATTGTGTCGATTTCAGCTTCAGGAGTAATTGGTTCTCTATTTGTTACACATAAACGATGAAACGCACGTCCGATCCAACGATTGGATTGGCAGTTTCAATTACCTCCAAATTTCTCTGTATAATAAGATTGAATACATAAGGTACTGCACATTTTTCTTATAAAAAAAAAAAAACATGTCAAGGCGGTTCATAAATATAAAACTGTTACCTAGCTGATCCGGAAAATAAAGAAATGGAAGTTTAAATTTATTGGAATTTTTTTCAAAATTTTGACTCTGCTATGGTAACTCTATAAACATTAAATATGATCCCTCAAGCAAATACCCGTGCGATCGGTCGAACATTGAATGAGAAATCGCGTAAATAAAAAAAAAAATATCTTCAAATTTTCTTTTTCTTTATTTACCGTTCAATTTACATTCAATGTCACTGCTATTTCTTAGGGAATCGTATTTATTATATGTTGAATTACGGTACCAGAGGCCAAATTTTGAGAAACATTAACCTTTTAATAATTACAAATTTGCACTTTTGTACTTTTAAGGTTTCGTCGGTATCTTGCTTTTCAGGTCTTAGCGTCTTCTACGAACTTGCATTTCATAGATTGACTAATTTTATCCAACGCAACCGGGCGAAACAATATAATGTTCGATGTACTCGAAGGTACAAAAAGATCATAGATACATTTTATTTGGCGCTAAACGCACAAATAACAAAATGACAGTTTATCGCATTTAATGCGCGATAAACGGTTATTGTGGGCGTAATTTATTATGGTTCGGCATTAAATTCAGCCACATATATTATCAGTGTAATTGTTACTACTTGATATCGAAGAGACGGGCGCTGAAAAATATGGGAGATTATAATGCTCTCTTCAATGCAACACGCACACGAAAATGAATGGATGATTTTTGTGCCTCCGAGGTGTCAGGAGGAATTATTACCTTCCACATTGTAATGGTTCATATACATATATGAACTAAAGAAAGGAGGAGCAGAGGAAGGAGTCGGGGTTATGCAAAAACTAAAAAGGTGCGCCCTGCAAGTCATTCCGTACTCTTCGCGACAGCGTTCATTAAGAAGTGATGCATTAGATGAAGAAATGCCGAATCTAAAAATGAAGCCTACTTTCTGGATATGCCCCCTAGTGGGTTAATTTCGGTCTCCAGATGGCTCATAAGTGTTGCCGCGTCGTTTTGTTCATTTTCACCGAGTATTAATTTTCTAGATTCACCGTGTATTATATGTTCCCCGGTAGCCTTCAATGTTTTACGCTCGTTACCTCAGTGAATACTGAATCATATTACGAATCCCGCAAAGAAGGGACTCTAATTACATTTTTCTCTGTTTGATTTGTTTATGAAGCTTTTTTCTGATAATATATATATATATATATATATATATGGGTTTATATGAAAAAAAAGGAACTTTAAAGACATCATGTATCTATGAATCATTTTTCATCACTATTTCTACGAGCGCATCGAACACGTTATCGATCATTGATCGTTGAAGACGACACTACGATTTTTAAAGAAAAATATGCACTGCCTTTTGAGAATGTTTCTACTGTCCTAAACGATAGTACTGCATGAATTTCCATAGAAAATATCCGGATAAATTTCAAATCCTTTTTCCGTAATGTACAGCGAATGAAAATTTAATTTACAATGACATATAGACTTTCCTTGATACCCATGACAGCAAAACGACTAAATAATAGTTATAGCAATAACAATATCAACGGCAATATCGTAATAACAATAACAATAGCAATTGCATAGCAAGTAAAAGAATTAAGTAAGTAATGTATGAGGTGGCATATCATGTTTTTATATCGTTAAAAAGTGCCCAGTTTCACTCGCTTCCATGCGTGATCTACAGTTCCTAATAGATGTTAACAATAGTCTGAATTGTAATTCGATATAAATATAGGGTTAAGGGGATCTCTCTCGATTCACAGTGTTGTAATCGTCATGATCCGAGAAGCGAATCTTACATTAGCAAGCGCTATGATTATAGTAGCTAAAAAGAAAAGCCTACTCCGCAGGAGGCATTTTCGTATACACAGTATTCGTGAAAATTACTCATCCTAATACACGTTAAAAGTTTGGATTCATGCACTATTATGAAATTTTGGATCCTAATCGATTTATTATTATAAAAAAGAAAAAGAAAAAAAAAAAAGAAATAAAAAATAAAAAAAAAACATGTAGAGGGATGTATATTTCTATATGTCTTAAGGGTAAAGTTAAGTAATGCGAAGGCCTTTTGATAAATTTTATAATTGGAGCTTAGAGCTTTATCTATTTACATCTTAGCCTACTTACTATGCAATCTCGATCGTGTAGGGTAATTTTGCACAATTTTTTTGTAATCGATAGGGATCCCCCGATATAAGTCGAAGATCAATTAGATACAAGACTCAGTTTTAGAGTAAGACAATACAAAATTACATATATATATATATAAATATACATACGTGTATACATATATATATGTATAGATATATATATATATATATATACTTATATACATATATATATATATATATACATGTACACGGTAACAGTATATATATATAATACATAATAATTGTAAGTCGGTGGATGGACTTTTTCTATTAAATTTCGGCACGTGCTCCTCAGAATCACGGCAAAGATAAGGTAAGATAGTGACTTCATCGTTGACTCTATAACGCACTGGATTCATACCTTATAGGTTGTTGGTTTAATCTTCGATAAATGCGAAACTGTTTGCATATAGTATTCGACTCTCGTGGTGTGAGCTGTAAAACGGCTATGAAACTAATACTATACAGGTTCCGTGGACGAAAAGGTCCGCAGTAGGTCCAAGCTAGATTTCCTGATACTGGCTCGCCCATCCTCATCCCCATCACCATCCTCGCCCTCTTCCTCCCACCCTCATGATCCGACTTTGTTCCTAATATTCCGATTCCCTTCCCGATTCCGATTCCGATTCCGATTCCGATTCCGATTCCGATTCCAATTCAGATTTTCCGATTCAGTTTTTTCGCGATTAATCAATGTCACGTACCTTTTAAGAAAGTCAACTGATAAATGTATGAAAAGGGTGCCTGCAAATTGGTATACATGGATTACAGTACGTGCATGTTAGTAAACACACAGACACACACACAGAGCGATATAAGATGACTTTCAAAATTGTACAACTTATGCATGGTTGTAATAGAATTAAACCTTCACGTACCAAGTCATTAGCAGTATTACGAGTCGTACTAAATCGGAAACGGCCCGGGACTCGACGAGTCTTACGTCCTGCATTCGCTACGAAATTGTGTCCTATATAATAAATATAGTTTGATAAATGTGCGCTTGCATCGCAAAATTAACTACGTTCCTGCTACTATTGTTCCTTCGTAGATATTTCGGAGTATAAACGATAAGTCTACGTATATGCCAATTTCGTAACGAAACGAGAGAATGATAATTTTACGGAAACTAATGCGTATATAACTATATATATGAAATGCGGTCCTGGGCTGCCGAAGTATATGTCCTTGCGGTGCGGTGCTCCCGATACGTGAAGGATTAATGTATAGTTGGATAATCAGTATGCGTAATTATAGAAAGAGACAATTTTCGAAGAATCTGGCATTAAAGTTACGAGTATACAATTTTACCAGCCGAGATCATCACCGGCCGTTAATCTATATATACAATACAATTAATTGGCGAGTCAAAATGTTCGTTATTTGTTTACAAAATTGATGATTGATTGATTGATTGATTGATTGATTGCTTGCTTGATTATCATTCTAATATTTACAGCGTCATTCGAAAGAGAGAGAAAGCTGTATTCCTAGCGATCGTTTTAGTTTTCGAATTAATACTGTTCTTGTTTGGTTGATCGTGGTTTGTTATATACGAATAATCGACAATGATTGATTATTGTTCATTTTTGATTATTAACGATTATCAACGGGAACAATTGGTACGACATGCCTCGCATAAATATTTAAGTGAACAAGCGAATACAAGATTGAAACGAAGGGGATGATAATGACCAGGTTTATTTTATATTATAAATTAAAAATTGAAAAACGTGTATGCTTCATTGGCGCTTAGTCAACGAAAGCAGGTTTAGAATGCGAAAATTGTTAAGAACGTGTAGACTTATAGCATTTGCGATCGTCTTTACTTTTATTGCGAAAAAAACTTCAGTATGAATATAGAAATGTGTAACATCGAGCCGTCACAGACTGTACAACGTGCGAGAAAAAGTAGCTCTATATGTTGGAACGATTATAAGCGGTATTTAATCGAGAATGTTCGCACGATATTTTACCATGAAAGCACGGGGTTATTTGTATGGATGCGACGAGTTGATGTAAATAAAATCTGTATTAATAAAAGGCGAAATAATGTAAATAAAATATGTATTAATAAAATCGATTATATTTTTATTGTCTATCCACGAATTATCTCTATTGGCCGCTTCCCACTCGTTCCATCCACTCCCATTTTCACGAGCCTCCCCTCATCTCTCACGATGCCTAATCACCACGTTATGCCAATGATTTTCAAATGCCAATAACCTCACGTGATACAACGAAATAACATTTTTTCACCTGTCAAAAGTCGTTATGTTTAGTATATCAAAATGCAGTGTAAAATTATTATTATTATTATTATTTTATTTTATGACATAACAGTATTTAAGCGCATACTTGTCATCATTTGGCACCTGAATTTTCTTAATTTATACTTGGAGTCTAATAACTTGAAATCTTTTTTTCTAAAGATATTTCACATTAAGACACAATGCGCATATATAATAATTAATCATTCAACTGTACTTCATAAATTCCAGATTTACTTCAATCAATTTCAATCTTTATCTGACAATGTGATATAAAATTTGTAAAGTACCTTCGTATGTATGCATAAAACGTGTTAGCGCATCTACCTGAGTCTCCTTTCAGGCCACCCGATAATACTGATTCGAGCGGCATCGCAGCAGTTACATTGCGAATACTTGCATTCTTGTCGCATATTAATTTGTGGCCCGAGGAGTCTTTACGTTGTTCCTAAAAAGGCTAAACTAAACGTGACAATGTTATAATAGTATACACTCATAGTAAGAATTCTTAATACATTTTTAATTTAGATATTTGTCCATTTCAAGATTTATTCATCTCAATTTTTTGCAATTTAAAAGTAAGCGTATGATTTAATTAATGATTTATTTATACACATTTTCGGGAAAGAGATCAACAATTTTAAAAATGTAACATCATTTTTTTAATATCGAAACTTAATAATGAAAAATTAATAATTTACAAGTTTTTTTTAAGTTTTAATATTTCTAATCACAAAATAAGGTCATGTGTTATGCATTAAAAAAATTTGATTCAAAAATTGAAACTTCTTAAATTCTTTCGTCATATACTCAATATTAATAACGTTATTCTAATGGAATTTATTACTCTTTTACTCAATCAATCATAACTTTTTTTGCTGGAAGCTCCAAAATTCCTTCTAATTGATTTGCTATAGTAAAATTTGTATTTTGTATTTTGTTAAATGTATACTCAAGACAGGATTTTTAAATATCCTAAGTTTTGATTATATTTGAAATTTAAAATGCACGATTACATGTCACTTCAAAATTTAAGTGTTGGTAACATTCGTACCAGAATCTTTTATCAATATATCATGCAAAATATAAATAAGCAAATAACTAAAAAATAATTAAGCGAAAAAGAGATTTTTTGTGACAAAAGTTATATTATAACAAATGGTTAAGTGTAGTTCAACTATAATGCAACTTTTCGCTTTCTTTTTTTTTGACAGCAGTCGCTCGTACACCTTTTTATAAGGTTTCAGTCACGTATAGGTGTATGTCTTTTTTTTTTTAGCGGGATTTTAAAGACATTTCAGGTTTTCTCATCTGCGTGACTTAAATTATTAATGGCTTACTTTGTTTTAGAAAGAATTTTTTTGCTACCAGAATTTGTATTCGTTGAAACTGAGAAATAACATGTCTTATTGTTGGACGGTACATAGTATACATTACTACTCGTATAAATTACGTCATCTACGGCTGATTAACTCACACTATGACTGACTGCAAGACTTGGCAATTATTACAAGGTAAGTGATGGAATACCCTATAAACTAAATTTCGGTTTATTATTTATCATCATTTTTGTTAAATGATTTTTAATGACTATTTATTTGATATACATCCGTCGATACGAACGTGGTAGATGAATTTGGTATTAACCACATTTAAATAACGATCCTCAAAACGGATGAAAAATCGAATTCAAGAAAAATTCTGGTGCATGAATGTTAAAGTTCCGTAAAGAACCACATATTTAGTGTCCAACAAATGCAGTGACCGACATAACATCATTTATGTTCCCTGAAAATATATATATATATATATACACAAAGTAGAAGTTTTGATAATTTCATTGACGCTTTAGTGCGAGAATACACATACTTCCCAGTAAATGGAAATGGATTGAAGGAACGAAAGCGCGCATTCACAGGAATTAAAAGGAGTTGAGGAGTATTAATTTGAACACTTCTGAATCCCTCTTAATCCCTTTGATTCCTCGTGAATTTCGCGATTTTGAGGCTTGAATCCATTTTCGTTTACTGGGTTCGTTACTTTAATTTATGCACGTAAAAGTCACGTCGGCATTCTAATATGATCTGATATGCTCTCGCGCACATGGTTTAAAATAATGACAACAAGACATAGCTAGAAAGACAGGTCTTAAAGTTTGTTTCAACTCAGACATGTCATCTCGATATGAGGACCTCGTATGTTTAAAGAAAAGAACGTCCACTTTTAGTGCTCCTCGTGAGACGTGCGTGGGTCTAGATTTCTGAAGGCATGCTTTGAACAAAGCCAACGTACCAAAAAGAAATGCCTAGAACTTGGTCGTCCTCGACCAGGTAAAAATTAGCATGTGGTCACGAATTTCGTCTCTTTTTGTTACCTGACCTCTTTTATTTGCTTTTAATCCTATTGGCAAGCAAGCCGCGGTTAACTTTGAGGTGGCGGCTTAGCACAGTCGCATCTTCGGATGGCACTGTATCTCTGCCTTTCGTTTTGTTCCTTGCTTCGTGTTATTCGATACTGAAAGCTATTAATTATATCGATCTATACAGAGCATACTCTAAAGTATGCAGCGAGATTTCTCATAATTCATCGATATAAATATTACTTTCTCCTCCAGCACACAAATACACTTTTGTCCACTGCCATTAGTTTGCGTTAATATAGTACCGATAGTACAAAGAATTATTTAACGCTCTAATAAATAATCAATCTTTACTTTAGTATATATAGCGGCAGAAGTGCATCTTTCCTTTCGTTTTACTACGTTATTCGCCACAATTTTTAAATCATTCAGGAATTTTTAATATTGAACAATGCCAATGTTGGTACCTCGATAAGAAGGGGAGGATAAAGTCCGAGCTAACTATACGTATATAATACACTAAAAATGATTAAAACCCATTAATTCTACATGTGCGTAATGTATGTGTAATGTATATTATAAGTACTTATGTGTTTTATTTATCTGCGACTAAAAGAATATAAATTTTCAGAAGTCCTTATTCAATTTTAAACCAATTTCACATTTTGAATTTTTCTAAATCCCTTTTCGTTTGTTGGGATGTGCAATTACAAAATAAGTAATAGTCAAATCGGTGGAGGGTTAAACGAGGAAAATATAAAGGAATCAGAAGTGCATAACTTTTGCTCGTTTCGTGTATTTCGCGTTTAATTCTTGTCTATTTTTGCTTGAATTGGTTAGGTGATCTCATAAAATGAATGAAATCGCACTATAACGACGCTAAAATTGAAAACCCGTTTAGAGACTCATTAATCTTCACTTTTAAGGGGATGAGGAAGACACGTTACAGACGAGATCGAGTTTGAAACCTCTTATATACGGAGATATCTGTGCGCTCTGCTATACCGACAACACACCCACCGCAATTGTTTTTCCCCCTTTTTAAAGATATCACCTATTTTTTACTTTCTTTATTCACTTCATCTTTACTTAAACATAGAAAAGCATATTTTACGGAAAATCGAACTGTTCTAAATTCACGATTATTGAAATGTCATTGTAGTGACATCTAACGATGCTAGATTAAACCCAGTCTTACTTTTTAATTTTGCCGTATTACTTCGATTGTAGAAGCATCGTACTACCTGGTATATATAATCCATTTTTTACGTTACTCTAATTTAAATACTAAATTAAGGATTACTTTAAGAATTATTTAATCAATAAAAAGTTTAAATATTTTTAATTGTAATAACGATAAAAAGTTTTCTGATCGACAAATATTTGATACCCATTTTAGCAGACCCCATTGAATTGTTTTAAATGAAAGTATTTTGACTAATCAAATCCGTGAATCTCGAAAGATCTTAAAACAAATCAATAAATATACGACAATATGTGTCTTCATATTATATCAAGTTGATAAAGTACAGGTATAGATATGAAATTTTTATTTAATTTTAATTTAATTTTATTATATCTTTAATACAAAATTAAAGATACATAAATACATAACTATTTTTAGTGCTAAATTAAGCTTTCTGCTTATTTAACTGTTACATAACTGTGACATAACTTCTGTGATTGTTGGCTGGGATCGATACAATAGTCAACATTAAACGGCTGCATAAACAAATTCCCATACAATCGATTAAGAATTAAACGAGAATCTTAGAGAAGAAATGGAAAATGCCTGTTTATGACATATTCCATCAGCCCTCTCTTTCACTTCTGCACTGATATCGTATAAACTTTGTCTGAGACCATGCACGATGTCATTATATATATAAAGTTACTAAACAAATGTCTTTATGTATATAGTGCCTAAGATGGCGACCATCTTGTTCGGACGGAACTGTTTTCAGACTCTTATTTGAAAATATTTAAATTGCAGGTGGAAACTGGTGTGTTTGTTTAGTAACATTATTTGAATAAGAGGTCTATGGTATATACTTTACCGGATATTGTCAAGCAGAGAAAGGGTGCTGGATTTTATTTTTTGAAATGTCGCACAATAGTTTCATTAAGTAACATTTTTAATGATTGTATAAAGTAAGTTTGCAACAACCACTGGATGGAGATTGTAATTAACTTCTGTATAAAGAAAAATTTACCTGTTCCTCCGTAATTATTAACTGTTTTAAGCATAAATATTATGGAAAAACGTACTTAAGTGGCGTTTATCGTAATGATACGAATTATTGTAAAAGGAGGATTTCCCCTTTGATAATAAGATATGATCATTGACTCGTTTCACAGTTGTTACTTGTTTGCTTGATTTACCAAGGAAAAATTACGAAGCATCTTGAATTTTAAAATCTGTAACGAATATATTATAATTAAGAAAGCAAAGGTCAGTAATTTAGTCTTTTATAAGAAATACGTGTACAAACGATTTGGAATTTTTTGGCATCAGAAGAATGAATGCGTTATTAGGGGCTTTCTGGAGGTACAATGCTGTGAAATTATACAGAAAATAAGTTTTCTTAATTGCTCGTTGAGATTCCTCGCCATACTTTGATAAATCCTTGATACTGTCATTTTCACCCCACAATCAATAATACCTGTGGAGTAAATTGTGCGACAACCCTCTTTCGATAACCCTGCTGGCGAAAACGAGTAATGAATACATAGTATTGCTACCGTAATAATTATATATACTGACCACTTTTCGTTTAAGGGTTTCACGATTCTACTGCACTGTTATACCGTGTATTTTTCATTATAAACTTTTAATGGTCGACTTATAAAATTTCATTTTTTATAAGATGTATGGTTTCAATTTCATCTATACATATCGAATATTATATTCTTATGAAAGTTTTATCGTCTTGCGACAATGTGTGCAAACTATGTGTTATACTAAAAATTCTTACAGTCCATTTCTATGGAACCATTGCATTTTAGTCATAATCCTACCCCCGAATTAAGTGAAGAAGACGCAAGAATGGCCTTGTATATCATCTTAAAATTGAACAATTAAGAGTAGCAATATGTGGACTAAAACATTACTGTTCAAATAGCCAAAAATGTCTGTTGTCTATACATAAAATTAGTAAATATTTTCAATCGATCTGTTATTCGCTATTGAATAAAAAATACAGATCATGAATAATACATAATAATAATGTTTTGAGTATACAGTATTCTGAAATTATATTAAAATATTATAAATATATTATATTTCATTTTATAATTTGGGGATTCTGTCGATATTTTTGAAAAAAAAAAAAAAATACAGAAAATTTAATTATCTGTTTATGCTTTACTCTTATCTCATTTTTTTTATTTATGGTTGTATTTTGGTAACATTCTGTATATTTTCGGAAAAATTTTCGAGATGTTCTAATCACATTGTAGCCATTTATTGTATATAT
>JAPYZR010001829.1:0-20159 GCA_030522945.1 Trichopria nigra
TTTCATGCGATGTGATGGAAAATATAATTCATGTACACCCAGTTTCAAATTGTTTCATTTTGTATTCTGAAATTCGAGTGAGGAATAAGATCTTTATTATATTTTTACCTACAAAGATTTTACCAAGCCTGTTGAAAAAATTTTTTAAAACAAATTTTCTTATCTTTGTTTTTTAACACATATGAACTCAAATCGTGAGTCAACTTTAAGATAAATTTTATGAAGCATCACAAGTAAATAAATGAAAATTAAAAAGAAATGAAGACAGAAAACTTATAATTACTATGCTAAATAATAATTGCTGACAGTGTTTCAATGTTTTTCTTTTGAAATTTCAAGCAAACGCAACAGAATTTGGTCGAAATTTATTTGTCCTTTCGTGTAGCTCATACAAATTTCACTGTCACGATCTCACACCAGTGTGGTAATTGGGAGTGAAATTTGTCTCCGCGTGGCGACCTACTCGGTTTCCAGGACGCGAGTTACGTTATATTAATTATTCTTTGCTTGAGGGCATGAAAGCTTCATTTCTACATAATCAACGTGTAACTGACATACGTATGGTAGACAAGTCGAAGTTTTGACAAGTAATGCGAAAAAGATAAGAAGACTTCCTCCTGCTCCTTGGCAGAGATGACGCGAACGCTATATTTTTAGTCGTGTTAAACTTCTAAATTATGCCTCGTCGTGTATATCAATTATGCAATAATGGTTATAACGCAAAATATAAAATGTATTAGAATAGTAGTATATGCGACAATAATGATTATAATTATTATGTAATTGATATTTCCGTGCGTGTTTTAGATACATAGTATTGATTTAAAACAACTGTACTCAAGATTTCTCTACAAATACAAAGCGATATTAAAATTTTGTCTTATATATATATATATATTATTTTAAGCCAACAAACAACCATCATTGAAATGATTTTGTATACAAAATTTGAATGAATCTTCATTTACTACTTGGAATCAATTGAGCATTCAAATTTTTTTATTTTCAACTTTACTCAATGTAAACCTTCGCCAGCAATCGCAAGTGAAGCTTTTTTGAGCTTTTCTACTCATTTATTAGCAAATGATGTTTGAACTCCAAGCCAGTAAAAGTTGACACTTGTATTAACATCAGTAACACATTTATTTATTTACATTTATCAATTACATCAGATATTATTAAAAATAATAATATTTATTGTAGGACAAATTCATTCATTTTATAACATATTTTACCCACCACTTAGATACATTTTATGATACTTGTATTATTCGGCTTCAAACAAAATATAAAACATATTTTACTTCACAAAATGTAAATGCCTAAAGAATTAAGAATAACATGTCTCTATACATATGTTTCGTTAAAATGATAATGGATAAACGGATCATCTAGCTTTCATAGGAAAATTTCCTCTGTTGAATCAACGAATCGTTCAAATGTTCAAACACACTTTGTAGAGTTTTCCACTGTAAATGTAATATCTTTTTTTACGATCTGCTGGATGCAGATGAGTTAATCGTGCGAGCATTAGAGAAACAGCCTTTGAAATTTCCATTTGAAAATGGAAGAGAATGGATTCAATTGAATCTTCTTTAGTCGATGTTTAAACATTCAATAAAATAATTATTGAAATTGTATTTTTCAAAAATTATAAAACAAATGAATTCTTCAACAATGACCCACTATAAGATATGCTTGTACTTAATTGTTCGTAAGTCTATTTGTTTTCAGGAATTTGTCTTTAACTACATTAAAATGACTACTTAAACAGACTTTACGTTATCGATCAATTTTACTGTCATATTTTTTTTTAATGAAAATAGACTATAGGATATGACTACCACGTTAAGTTAGAGCTTCCTTAAACTCAGAGCTTGAACTCCTAGAGAATTTCATATTAAAATCTGAACTAAGGCTTCTGAATTCAATAGACAGTTCAAAAATTTACAGATTTACATAAACAAAAAACCTATTGATTATTAGCGACGACCAAAGCAAAAATTATAGGCAACGGTTAGCGATTCAAATTTTACGGTATGCCATGATTACTACACATTCACCTACAAAAATAAGGTGTGCACTTCAGACTTTGATAAGATTAGTTTGTCACATCAGGATTCGGGTCTCCTTCTTTGTCAAGTCTTGTGATCCCACGTCTCCGGATATCACTTGATGTACACAAATTGGATCCGTACATAATCCGACCGTCGCACCTCATCACTTTCTCAAGACCTTATCCCGTCAACGCATCTATCTAGCTAACTCGTCCTTATTCTTTAAATAAAAATGAGTGTCCCTTTTTTTTTAAAGTACGTCATTCATCTAAATGCACGATAGTTGTTGTCTAAAGAACGCACATCAATTCCGCGAGAATTCTTCAGCGATAGTATATTGTATCAATATATAATTGTTGCCATGTATACAGATTTTGAATTGTAATTTCTTTTCTTTTCTTTGTTCGACTAACAACTACATAATATATTGTAAGTTATGTACGATTTCCCCCGTTATCTTTGTTTTCTGATGTCTAACATCACCCAGCAACAAAATGTTATTGCATTCCTCCTCATTTCCTGGAGTAGAAATTTATTCTTCTCAAGAAATGAATTTTTCATTCTTTCTAGCATAAAACATCACGATTTAAAATGAATGCAAATCTGAGTCGTCAATTTTAGCAGGTGGTAAGTCAGAAGATCTTGCACATCGAACCGTGATGTGGTTGTACCTTAAACAATCTTTGTAACAATAATGCGAATAAATACATAGGTTTAATATTAAGAACCTCAGAACTAAGAACCACTTTTTTTTAAATCAAGCTTGCGAATGCTGATTGGAATGATTAACGTCGATTCAACTAGCCATCAATATTACACCAACTTCCTTTATAAACTTGATGACTAAAACGAATTCTTTTAAACGACACAATATTTTATATGCAAGAAATCAGCTGGTCGTATGATCCGATAATCCTATAGCAGATTGTATTAATATCTGCAGACACGTCTTGCTTGCGTTCGAGGCATACTGTTCTTCATTAAAATCATTGCATGCAATCTGGGATGAATTAAATTGGTAGGATATAGCGAAGACTGTATCTGCACTTCCGCAATATCTGCGGTGTCATCTGAACTTTTATGATTGAATTTCATTTATAATTTTTGACTATGCTAAATGAAATTCTTTTCATTGCAAACGCAATCATAATATTGTAAGGACCCATTCTGCCCTTCATTTTGGGCCTACTGTTGTATCGGCTTGTTCTTTGCAGATAATAGTTCAATTACTATAACAACTTCATATTGGTTTAATATGAAATACGTACTTAGATAACTATATAAAATGGAACATAAGGTATGTGGTATATATATGATAAAACATGATGGAACATACGTCAAGCCTTAAAAAAAAACATATTTTTGTAACTCCAATTTCTGGGAAAATGTACGAATCCCAAATTACCTCGAGAAAAGTTTGAATCAGCATTTGATTCAGCAAAATGGCTCGAGGGACTTACAATGCAAATCTCCATCTTATTTGTGACATATATACCGCTGGATTCGACCAAGTCGTATACATACGATATTGGAGAAAAATTCATTTATTGTACTTACCAGGCTTTCTGCGCGAGCCCCAAAGAACAGGAGGGTGCGCAGAGGCGGCAACGGCAGCTGAGGGGTTACCGGCGGAGGCAGCCAGCTTGACTGCTTTCCGCGAACCTGCAACAAATAGCGAAAAAAGACCAATCAGACTCGATAACCAACAGAGTGGAACACCTATAAAGCGGGAGAGAGAGAGAGAGAGAAGCGAAATAAAGCGCAGCAGCCAGAACTTAAATTAGAACGCAGCGCGTTTTTAACACGGACTATACGTGCTATACTACTATCTTTGTTCCATCGTTGTTCCACGGTTCCCCGTCTGTATACGACCCCTTCTCACTCGATACGACCCAGACGTTACAAGAGCTTGACAATTTTTACCCCCGTCTCTCGCTTTGTGTATTTTTCTGCTGTCCGCGTAATTACGGGCAGCGTCCTATAGGTTTGTCGTACTTGCTAAAGACCAACGAGATAAAGTCGGGGGCCTTCGTCCTTAATTAAAAGAACATTACCACTATTATGCGCGGAAAAAATACCGCTACCTGGCAGCGACTGCTACGGCCGCTGCGGTCAAGCGGTTTTGCTATATGGAATTAACTTTTTGCTAAAGTGGACAAGAAGAAAAGTTCCGCCGCTATTCGAATAGGTGGACTGCGACGCGACTTAATTTAACGATTCGTTGGTTCCGAATGTTCAAATAATGAGATGTTATGGAATCAATGGCTTGGAATACAATGTACAAAATTCGCAATCGAGCTCTCGTTTCCTGCTAATAGTTATAGACATTATTCCTAGCCAGCAGCTTAATGTAGACGTTAAGAAAAAATCGAATTTATATGTTTATTAAGCCATTATACCTGAAATGAACAGATTTTCGATGTTGAATTTGATTGTTTACTGCATTTCCGAGAATATGTACTTGGACTATCTTTTATCATCATTTCTGACGATTGCACTGGAGGTTACACTTTCGAATGAAGCTGAGAAAATTTTGAAATAAAGGTCATTTAACCTAACTTCTCAGGAAAATAAGTTATAAGTTTTCAAGCAAAATCATTTATGGGCTTTTAAAATATAAGATGACGGATCCAATATGGCGGTCATTTTCTCCGTGTTTTTCTCTTTAAGATTACCATATCACACAACTTGATATGATGAACCAACTGCGAGGTTGGATTTGGATTGAGCGGAACGAAAACCTTCGAGAAAATAAAATTTTGAAAAATTGCAGACTACGTTATTAACTGACCAAGTCAGAGTAATTCTAGAGCTTAGGAAAGTTAGTTTTAACTAGAAATCTCTTCTTCAGTCGTAATAATTTCGTCTCAAGGTGGGCCAAATATGAAAATGTAGCAACAGAACTTAGCAACCAAAATAGTGGCATAAAATTTTGAATAATAACAATAATTTGTCAAGATTACATAATGTACATCTTTCGAGTTATTTAGTTTTGTCGATAAAACTTTTACCTTAGAATTACCTCAAAACGACATTTGATGATTTTAAAATTATAGATGTCCAAATAACTGAATTTATTCCGCACAAAGAATCAGCTTAATTTAATACGCTTCAAGTATTTCATTATACACTTATCGCTTAATCAGGCGTCAAAGATAAACAAGAATTTATACTGCTAAAAGTATATCAAATCATATCATTCAAGTGAGTAATTTGTTTGACCTAATCAGTGTTTAGAGACGCGATATAAACACCAAGATAAATTTTCCAACAAAAAAAAAAAGAAAGAACTAAACTATGCGTCCGCCCAATTTAATTCTTGTTTATGATATGATTTCAAAATATAAAGAATGCGTGAATAACATAATTTCATTAATATTTTTCATATACGTCCTATATTTTCTTCGGGGCAAAAATATAATTAGAACAGTGTCACGAGAGGTGTTGCATTGTTTAAACGTTGACATTAAAAGAATGGCGCAGACGGAATAATGCCACAAATACTATTCATCCCAAACCGAAGGCAATGATGCAAGAAGACATAAACACACAAGCATGAATGAATGGCACTAGACCGTCACGTGTCTGGCACAACCAATGCGATCATTAATTTGCACAGTCGCCACGAGAACTGGTACTTTCAAGCATTTCCTTCTAGCCAATGGAAAGGAATGTTAATCCAAGTGTCATCAAATGGGTCATTCTATCTTTAATATTGGTTCCACAAGTTTGCTTAATTTCTTATACCACAGTACAGAATTTTTTAAAATCTACTGTTTTTATTGAGTTAATCGATGCTTTAGTGGGTTATGAATACGATGGATATAGTTTTATTTCGGAAACAATTATTCGATGCATCAAACCGTACGAAATTACGTGAAGACGATGATAACTCTAGCATAGAAAACCAAATACCTTGGTGGGATACCAGATTGATGATAAAAAATGCATATGTTTAATATGTACTAAAAACAGTATTTAAAACATTAATCCAATTGGGTATTGGCGTAACTATTTATTGGCCTTACCATATGAATTTTTAACTGATTGACTTGAAGTACCATCTTAATAAGATTTTCAAGACAAGTCCATAGGAGTCTTTAATAAGATTAACATTTGCAATAATTATAAACAAATGTAACGAATTTTCTTTTGAATTTGAAACGACACCAGCGCTATCGGTTAAGGGAAGTAGACTTTGCGGATTTCGGAGCAATCCACGGCGAGCTTCCAAAAACGCGACACTGGCATTATAATGGTGCGGTATAAGTCTGAATGTTAAAGAGTGTTTTCTACTACTTTACACAAATTTAGCTCCATTTTTATCATGAAAATTAGTCACTTTTTAAAAAGCTTCCTATTTATTCAAAATGCAATACTTTTATGAATCCCTACGTATTTCTACAGCTATTTGTTTATAGATAAAGAAAAGAATGTCGGTATTTGTTCCCGGACGACATTTACTCAATCTGTGATCAATCCGCTTAGCGACTTTTTTGACGCTGTACTGAACCGCCATTTTGTGTGCTTATATTTCTTTTAAATATATTTTGATACCTTATTATTACACCTACAAACATGGAGTGCAGTTCACTTGAAAAAAGTTTCTTTTGCTCGAAAAAAAAAAAACGTATCAGTGACACAAAATATTAATTAAGTAGACACGTAGGTCAGCAATGTTTCTCGATATGTCCTTGTTTAAAACCAGGCTAGATGTTGAAATGAAACTCACAACTCAATTCCGATTACTTTTTTATCTTGACATAAGACACATCACATTTAGATTATCTTGATTTTCACTTATTGACACTCATAAAAAAACATCTTACTCGTACAGACATGTATTATTATAATTGAAACTGATTTAAAAACTGGATTTGTTGGTTTAGAAACTACATAATTTTGAAAGGCATGCCTCTATTTTGAAATGGTTTTTCCTACTGTGAAAATGATTGTGCCAGCTAATCATTTCTTCAGTGATGCAGATTGTTTCTGATCACTTATGATCTTTGTTGCTACCCTGTATCTTTCAATGCTTACTCGAATGTTTACTCTGGACAAGGAATCGTTTTGCAAAGTTTTTATTAATCGATAACACTTGCTCGTGTAAGATTACACTAGTACTCCGAACAAGTCCAAGTGGAGCGTCGACCTGTAACGATTTGTTTGAGGAAAGCACAGAAACGATCTCTCGATAGTGCAGACTCTCGTCTTACCGCTCGCGCATGCGAAGCGGCAACAATAGGAAGACATCTAGCAGATTTGCATCAGTCAGTGACATTCGATCCAGCACACGCCGATCGATCGGCACGTGCAGTCGCCGCGTGGTTACAAGCTCTCTGGGGCCGGGCTTATCGCCGGTATATACGCGAGATAACGAGGAGTTGTGTTTCATCGTTGGCGATTCATAAAGCGCACGGTTGTGATAATCGCGAGACAAGAGACGTGAGACTCTACAAAAAAGAAGTAAGGAAGGGAACAGAGCCGGAATCCAGTAAAAAGATGATGACTATTGCGGATTATCGCGTTACCGCGTTTATTCTCTTATCTCCCTGCGTCGCGTCTTTCTCGTATATATATACGTATATACATCGCATACAAGAGTATAAGCGCGATACGCCTAGTGACAGATGAGATTTCTTCCTTTGCTTTTCGTCTGCGTTTATATATGGGGATTCGTGCGAGTTAAGAGATCCGTCTGGCGAGATTGTACTGAAACCCTCGAGATGGCTTGCTGGAGGTGGTCCGTGATGAAAATCGAGACGCGATTTATTTTTCCCTTCCGGGAAAGGAGCTCAGAAGATGGAAACATTACACTCAAAACATTGATAATTCATCAGGCGGACGAGTCGTGGACTTGACTCTCGAAAGGCTATACCACCCGAATGTGAAATCGAAGCCGACGAGACGGAACGTTCGCGTTCATCTACTATAATCGATTGGGAAATTCCTGACGCGACGCTCCGACCGTTACTGCAACTTTGTACGAGAATCTTTCCAGCTTGGTTTAGAATGTCTTCCTCTTAAGAGAGCAGTTACGAAAATCGTTTTTTTCTGTTTTTTCTCGTTCTTTTATATAGCAGTCTAAGAAAAATACGTTTATATGGAAAGGAAATAACGGTTAAACATTTTTAAATATATATAGTTATGTTAGAAAACGCGGTTATTAACACTTGAAGACCAAGTGGACGTAAACGTTATGCAGTAGCACCAGAAATACTAAAAATAAAATTTTCACGAGTACGATGGACGGATTTCTATATAAAAAAGTACTTTTTCTTTGTCCCAGGCGGAGCCCCCTGGTGGGGTTGGCGGCCGAAGGCCGCAGGGGCGAAGCCCCTAGTTTCATATTGAATTCCAAATATTTCAAGCTGCGTTATGATTCGTTTCACTATCTCGTTTACAAACTTTGTTTAAATATTTTTTACACGAGTGCACTTCTCACATGAGGTATGCTTTTTAAAATTTTTCTTTTTTGTTAAAATCTTCTATTTCCAGCATTTCTCCACTAAATCTCCGCTAATTCCCACTCAACCGCTGGTATAAATTACATAGCTGTCACCTCGATGTATGACGATGAAATTTTAGGAGCGAAATAACGACTAAAAAAATGTTATATATGGAGTCATCCATTTTACACGTCATTTATACGTGAATTAATGTAACATACTCGAATATTTTTGACATCGTTCTTATCGAAATTTTGTCACGATTAAACATTTAATTGTATTTTTTTCCTATTTATTCATTCTTATATTACTTCCTCATGGAGAATGCTTTGGGTTACGTTTTTACATATATATGTATATGATGGTGCTGAAATTCGAAGTCTAACGAATATCGTAAAATATATATAATAATAATTCTAATCATCTTCATTATATGTTACATACACCAAAGTATGTCTGTTATTTGTTTCATTTTCTTTCCAAATGATAAAAAATATTGTAAACATGATATATGATGATTTTCAAATACTGTTAAAAAAAAAAGATATACACCACCGTGTCAGTTCATGTATGTGTGCGGCGCGCTTACGTGAAAGGGTGCATGTATTTATGTGTGTCAATATTCCTTACAAAACACCAAAATGCTCTGCTTTCTTTTGGCTTTGAAGGAATAAGAAAGGAATGTATAAGTAATTTTCTCGTTCCATATTCTAATATTACCTCCGCAACAAAAGGCTAATATTTACACTGAACGCCTATACTCTAACTCAATTTTTTAATTACTTTTATGGTTAACATTTACGTCTTGAGTAGAAAAACGTTAAGCTAACAATTATTTCTGGCTCTTAAACCAACGCCGTTATTAACTTTCTATAATTAATAATAATAAATTAAGTTATTAAGTTATTAATAATAAATTAAGTTATAAATGTATTTTTGTATTAATTACTCGATCGATTACAATTATATTTCAATTGAGTTTATTTGTTTATACATTAATCGTTAAATGACAAAAGGGAATAAACTTAAATCTATTGTATGTATACATATGCATAGATTTTCAAATTCTTAACCAAGAGTTAGGAATTAAAATGCATTTAACAAAAAAATATATATTATTTGAGGACCACTTTAAAATATATTTTTATATTATATTATATAATTATTTTAAATTAAAAAAAAAAAATAAATAAACAAACGACTGGAACCTTAGAAAATCCAGAAAATTTAAGAACATAAAACAGTAATTTCAATCTAATGGTAAGCTTTCTTTAGATTTTCATTGCAGTAAACTGCAGTAAAATCCAATTTAACGCAATTCGCAAATTTATAACAGCATTAACATTATTAGTGACTTTCTCATCACATTGAAATTGTAATTGCGCGTTAAATTAAAATTAAAATTTCATTACATTAGGAACTTCACTAAGTTACTTGTCCGGATATGGCGATCGTAATCTCGTAACTGATGTTTTTATGTA
The DNA here is from genome assembly GCA_030522945.1 of Trichopria nigra. Lineage (NCBI taxonomy): Eukaryota > Metazoa > Arthropoda > Insecta > Hymenoptera > Diapriidae > Trichopria > Trichopria nigra. The sequence continues at coordinate 9,988 of JAPYZR010001829.1, forward strand.
GTATCCTTTTTATCGGTATTCTTTTTTTTTTGTAAATTCTAGAAACGTCATCTCTTTAATGCTCATAAACTGGATTCATATTATATTCCTTAAGAAATACGAATGCATTACAAATGTAGTTTTATAATTTTTCTTTCCTTATTTTTATATGGATTGGTCTTGTTACGCCTATATGTCTGAGGGCACATACTCATCATGTTTGATACATTAATAAACAATTACTTCTATTTCCATTTACTTAATTTAATTTGCCTAGAATGTATATGTTTATCAAATAACATATATATTCGTTTTAAAAAGAAGAGAGCATTTTTCTTTTCGATATATCTTTTAAATACAGACACTACAGGACTACGAAGAACGAATGGGTTGAGTACCAAAACTAGTCTTGGGAGAACTACACGAAAATGTAAATACTATTTTGTTAGGAGAAGTCTATATGGCATAAATAGCAGAAGAATCTTTTCCTTTAAAACAGTAATCAAGTTTAAGTATATTTTATTAAATTGAATCGCATTTCATTTTTTTAACGCTTTTCGTCTGATTTCCTCGGATATGCAAATTACATTTTAAAATGAGTAATGTACAATGTATCTAACACGTTTTTGGACTCCCTTGTTTACGTTGAAATTCATTTCCTTCATTACAATAACAATATTTGGCGTAATATTCCTGTTGAATAAGTGCACTGATATATAAAAGTGAAGATCGAGTTAACTTCCAAATATAATATTCATTCAATATATGTTATGATATAGCTATGTATATATAGCATATATAGAATTAGTATGAATTGTATATATATATAGATTGGTATGAATTTTAAAAATTTATAAAATAACGCTGTAATATATATAGTTTCTTAAATGACCGAACATTCGTAATAAACAATTCATGAAAATAATATTTTTTTATATATTTTTTACCCAAATTATTATCATATTATATTATTATTATTATGTAGGTAATTTTCCCCCTATAAATTCTTATAATCATTTGCCTTCTTCATAACCGCAAGAAAACATTTTTATATATAAATACTTATCTCGTATAATGAATACTACGACATATTGGTAATCTCGAACCAATATATGTAATTAAACATTTACAATTCGGAATTGAAACATGCTCATAAGACATGAACAAATTTGACAATCCTAATTTTTACTAATTTTCACAAAAGGCCACTACAATTCCGAACCAGCGAAAAATGATTAAGAAACTCACGTGTGCCAATCATGCCTAGTCTTTGGCGGACTTCCGTTTCGGGACTTGGTGGAGATGCACAAGTGCACAACCCTAAGAGACGACTCGGTTTTCTAGTTCTAAGCCCGAAAAACTGGCACACTTCACGCGAATACGACATCGAGAATCCTTTAAGGACAGAATAGTCCCGCGCTTTCCAACCTTATCAAATTAAGGAGCAAACGGTACTGACTGAAGTGATTCGAAGTGTCCTAGCGCGAAAGAACAAAAACTCCATTTGGAGGTGTTCGACAGTGGGGGTTTTACCGACCACATTCCCTCCGAATCAGCCTAAAAAATAAAAAAAAAAATAAAACAATAATTGACGATCTATTTAATAGTCAAGAGTGTATTGAATCATTCGTTCACATTAAACAATTATGTAATTAACTCAATAGCTAAAACACTTAATCGTCCATCCACCTGAACTAAAGAACACTTATTGGTAGTCGCACATCACGCGTGATATTTTGTGTGATTAGAAACGGAGGGTTTGCCGCTTTTCCTCGGTCATTCCGGATTAGCGTGGACACTTGCTCGCATTGTTCGACTGGGGACGAGTTCCAAGTGTTAGAAGAAAGCGACCGATCGATAGTTCTCGGCACGTGCTTGCACGATCTCCTTCGGTTGCTTACGAATGAACTTATAACATTTGTTTACATAACTGCGTAGTAAAACGAACAGCTTAGAAAAGTTCGGTCATTACTCATCCGCGGGATATTAATTCACAACGGTGGGTGTGCATTTTGAATACAAACGATTCGTAATTATTTTCTATTTAAACATTCGTTTACTGTATATATGTTAAAATTACTTTGTAGATCTACATTTATGATTTTCAGATAATGCTTATCAGATAATGTTTTATTTTTGTATATACAACTTTTTAATGTTTCTCTGTTTTCTTTTTTTTTCAAGATGTAAATTAATTCCCATAACTAAATACTAAGCCATACCATTTTTTAAATAAAATCAAAATAACATTGTCAATTTGCAGGGTTGTCAAAAAATTACTTTTATCTTGTTTCGAAATATAATTTAAGGCGTGACCGTTATTTTATGTATCACGGGCAGAAAGTTCACAATTCCTGACTAAGATGAAATTATATACTGTGCATTTTGAGACTGATCTTTACATGCAAAAAGAATCACATAAGTCAATTCAATGAATGTTTTAGCCTCCATCCATCAACATGGTTTGGACTATTATTATAATCAATAAATAGATTCGTATATACGTAATATTGCAAATAAAATATATACATATAAATATTTAAACAACATTTCGACTTGAAATGATGTCTCTCCTTCAGCTTTTGACTGCTTATATGTTTCTTAATTCTACGTGAACGTTTTTCGTTGTTATTATTAATTGTTTAAATAAGTTGTATGTAATAATTATAATGATTTTTTTTTTTCAAAATTTCGTTAGCAACCGTGACCATGAGTCTTCATTAAATTCAAATTGTTTTCGAAGGTTGCATGGTTTGCGTTTAAATGGTATCATATTACTATGATATCATTTAAATATGATAGTACATCTTATTATTGTACCATTTCTGTTTGTCACAATGCGGTTTCGTTATGTACAATGCAGTCGACAGCATCGTTACTGCATTTTACAGCAACAAAACTAAATACGTCTACGGGGAATAGGAGTACCTTCGCTGTACAGGATGCTGCCATTTATCATCGGCGAAGTACACGACAGTAACGAGATGCTCAAATTTATCGACTACATTTTTCCGCGGTTAAAATTTATACCTTCGCCGCTCCAACTAGACGTTTACACAAAATATGCATAGTGTAAATAAAAACCTCGTCCTCTTAGGAACAATTTTTGCAACAAAGAATAAAAGAGAAATATATTTAATAATAAAAATCTGCGTAACTGATTTGTTTATAGAAGTATACGAAATTAGTTAATTTATTGAAATCAGTTTCATAACGGAAATCTAAAATGATCTCACCAATACCATCAAAAGAAAGAAAGATCAGTCAAAAACGGGGAGCTAAAAATGACATTTGATGACATTAATAAAAATATAGGTAAAATTGTTCAAATAAATTTAATGAAATGATTTTCGACATTTCTAAGATTTTAATGATTTTTGAATCGAGCAATTGGAAAAAATTTTTTAATTTCACCGTACCAGTTGGCATTCCAATGGATAAATGTATAACTTGATTGCCTTTTCAGACTTTCATTCCACAATATTTCCATTATTTTTAGTACAATGGAATGTTTCATTAACAAACTTTTTCTATTAATATGACAGATTAAAAAAACACTAAATTTTACAAAAATAATGTCAAAGTTAATAACAAAGATTTTTCTAATTTTCAATTAACGTAGTAACATTTTTTCAACTATAAAGGGCAAAGTAAAATAAAATAGATAACAATATATATATTGAAAATTAGATGTCGACTAGGACGTCATTGTCTATTGTATTATCATATTATATTATAATTAATTTTAATGACTAATTTTAATTAATTGAAAAAATCGAGAAATGAGAAAAGTATTTAATGAAATGTTAATGTTACAAACAGACCACTAACAACTGTAATAATGACAAAAATAACAAATTAATATATAATTCATTATTTTAATTTAAATATTAGATTTCTGTAGAAATCACATTGGAATCTACGCTTTTTTTTTCTATTTATCGTTTCTATTTTTCATGCTAAATACGTTGATGAGGAACGGGTTTAGTAATTTCTGTTCACCTGTTCGCCATTATCACCCATTCGTTGAAACCCTTAATGCCTCGTCGGATATCGACAAATTTGCGTACGTCAATGATAGAAATGTGAAATGATGCGCAAGGCTTACGAAAGTAATGGATGAAGCTCCAATTCTAATAACGTTTCTACATCCTGCGGACATATTTTGTCAAATTTGCTTGTACATCATCATTATATGTTCATTATGCGCAACGAATACAACATGCAATTAGATATGATTTGTATATTGTATAAAAAAATCACATATTGTAAAATTAATAATGAAGGTTTATTTTAAAAATAAGAATGTTTGTAATGTTTTAACCTTTTTTGGATATATAATTCGTCAACGTAGGCGTATAGTTATGCATTTGTACAAAATACAACATGTCTGTATAAAAAGCATATGATATATAAAAATTGGACATTTTTTATTTTCGAGCATATTATTTCCGCTTTATAGAACACTATACAAATGCAGTCACTGTTCACTTCTCGACGAAACATTTGAGCTTCATCGACTTTTATCACATGCATCTAATGTCATCTTACAAGTCCTTATTTTAAAATAATTCGTATATTGTTATGTTTTGTACAGCTATGTAAACCCGGACCATGAGCGCAGAATAAACTCGAGTATAGTATAAAGAATATACCAGATTCCAACTTTGGATCAAAACGATTCATTTTAAAGCTCGACAGATTCATAAAACGAAGCCATACAAATTTATGATGAGATAGTATTTTGGAATTTAACGCTTTGATATATCGAAACTTAATTCCACCATATATAGTTCCAAGTGAACTTATAAATAAATTAAAGATTTATACATTAATAAAAGTAAGCATAGATGAACAAAAAACAATTTTCATTTGTTGAAAAATGTACATATATTAATTGTAATACCTGTATTTGAATATCTGAGGGAACACAAAAGTGGCAAATGGCGAAGTATCTATCACGAATATGACCCTAGACAGTTCGGTGAAATTGACGTCAGCGATTTGTACACATAAATGTATACGAACTGATAACTAATTTTTTTATTTGCAGATAACATATCAATCATATCATCATGAGTTGCCATCGCTTAAAACGAACTGACAGATTTTCCGAATTAACACAAGCCGAAAACAATTTATCCTTTATTTGATAAATGCCACATTTATGAGACAAGGTTGACTCACAATGTTTATCACGTATGGGGGTAAACTGATTGTGAAACGATTAAATCAAGTTTATTCAATGCTGACATTGTCAAAAGTATATTCGTATGAGATTTTTAAGGCATGCTTAGCTAATAAATAATAATAATAAGCAACATAACAATAGCATTATATACATTACCATCTTTATTGCGTGTAAAAAATGTAGTATATCATTAAAAAAGAAACAGAGTGATAATTAATTCGATCCTAGGCTAAGATGACATTTTGAATGTAATGACGGGTTTTAAAAACTTGCTCTCATTTTGCATTATTAGCTTCTTATTTGCAGACTTATCCCGAGCGATTTAATAAAAAATAGAGATTAGGTTAACATTTCTAGTCAGAGGGTGTATTTACGAGTTCTTGCGGAAAGAATTGAATGGAATGCCTATCAGCCCATTGCAAATCAGAATATTTGATTGGTCATAAAATCTGAACAGTATCGATTGGATCCAATAAAGTCGAGAAATTTTAACATTCACTACCATTTGATAACCAAATGTGCCACACTAAGCATTGTTAGGTTATGTTACTTTTTGATTAATGTAAGAATTGTTAATTTCTGATTGGCTGATATTTATCGCATGTGATAATTTTCGCACAAACTCGAGAATTGACCGCCTGCTACAACTTTTCATTCTTCGACTCGATCTACAAACGATGTGGGTCAATAAATAAAATTTCCTTTGTTTTTCATGTAAACTGAGATGTTTGTACTTTTTTACAATACATAAAATTTTCCAGAAAAATATTACAAGTTAAAACAAGGAAAAAAAACAAAAAACTTCATTGACGGATGTCTATCTTGCTGCGAGGTGAGGTGAAATTGTTCTAAGTTCAAAGAAAGCGCGCAAACAAATCATTTGATACGAAATACGCATTAATCTAAATAATATATATAAATATATATAAATTTCCCAAACATATTATCAAAAACATATAGCAAAAACTTTGTAATTCTGTAATATATATTACTGTAATATTTGTATGTATGTATGTAGTTTCTTCTACATGTTTTTGATGATATGTTTGGGAAATTTCCATAATTTAAATGTGTTGAATAAACGCTTGCGTTTAATGGTAATTGAAACAGTGGAAAGCCCATCAATTACGTTTATTAAATTCAGTTCTTAATCATGATCATTGCATAACAGTTTGCTCCAATGTAAAGTAATGGGCGATAAATGAATTAGATTGATGAATGTATTTTTACTTGAAAATTATAATAATCTTTACGTATTGCGCAGGAATAATTATTATTCCAAAAACATAATGGCAAGATGCACTTTCTACAAGAACCCAAGTAATTTAGGAAATTAAAATTTTAGAGTACAAATTTTCGTATAAACAAACTGCACATAAATAAAAATATTATTTTTGTAAAACAACACTAGATCTTTTTTAAATCTTGACAGTCATTCCACCGTACTATTACGATTTTAAGATGCTTTAAAAATTAATACTTTTGATAATTAATACCCGTCATTTATTCACTTATATATTTTCACGATCAATGGCGTCGATAAAATAAGAGACATTACCCGCCCAAGAAATCTACATTACTGTTCTACCCATTACAAACACCTCAAACATTTTTCTAATAATTGTATACTTGCAAAACAATTTTATCGGTCGACTTATTTTGACTTAAAGTCATAAAATTCACTACAAAAACAATAAAAGGTCATAACCTGTGATATCTGTAATGCCGATAACACAGAAGCTATGTAACACTATCATAACTGCATGAGATATCAGATCAGGTATTTGGTTTCATATTAAGTTACCGATAAATGCTTCGACGGTTAAAACTTTTGCAATGTAGTTTAAGTGTACTTAAATTATAATTTAAATTATTAAGCCGTCACTACACTTATTTATGTGAGGGCCATTCTTTTTAAATGTTTATTCTTGGGAATAAAGATTAGGACCGCTAAAACAACAGGAGCTGTACATGTATTATTGCGTTCTTTTCTTTGCCGTTTTGTCGGTCGAGTTTAAAAAAAAAATATGTGGACTCGGATATTGTGGACTTAAAACAATTTTTTAACTTCTTGGACGCTTATTAGCGCTTTCATCAATAGTGCCAAATAAACGTAAAAAAACCTCAAACCCACTAGAAAAGTGGGAAAAAAATGACAGAAAAAAAAACTTTCTTTTCGTGCACAAGAGAAATCACGAAACAAGAACTGCGCAAATTCCAGCATTTCTAAACAAAATTTAAAATTATAAGGACTACAAAATGTATAATAATTGCGACGAAAGAAACTACATTGTAAAAATATGAATTTAATATAATGAAAACGTTAAGGTGTGACCTATGCGCTCGACTGCTTCTCAAAGAACCGGTATTTTCCCACGCGTAATTACATAATGGAAAAAGTGCTTACAAATTAAACAAATGTCTGATGATACGTAACTCTAATATAGTAGCGTGTAATTATTTCTATACAACTGCGACGAGTTTTATACAGGAAATAAAAGTGTTGTTGTTTTCTTAACTTTTACATTTTGCGAATGAATCGTCAATGGTTTTATCTGAATTTTTACCCTCATGAATTTACAATGTTCAGCGTAGTTTTCAAATGGTGATTGAAAGCGAAATCATTATAAAATGATATATATTATTTACGCTTAATGACGTTATTAGAAGAAATTTTATTTCATTATCAACCGGCGTCTTGTTTACACGATTATTAGTCAGTCAAATGGTGTACAAGACAAATATATAAGTTCGCAATTTACACATCAGTAAAATACAGGATTTAAGACAGTAATATAAGGAGAAAATGATGTTTGATTTTTTTCATTTCATTGGCTCCTATTCGAAAAAATTAATTAGAATATTTATAACTAAGCAGTTATTACTATTTTTTCACTCAGTATACCTTAATTAAACAAATCAAGTTTGTGTCTTTGGGAGCATTACAAATTAGTTCAGTATAGTGTACGTATATGCTTCAGTGACCAATTCTACACAAAGTCTCGAACATGCCTCGAATAATTATGTAGCTTACAAGTTGAATATATGTAATGTTCCGATATACATCATTGCACTATACATTGTACCACATCATAGGTCACCTGTAAACGATCCTTAACACCATAATTTCGATAGTAATAACGCCATTACTCATTTGTGTAGTTACATAATCGATGTTGTATAGTATATTACGGCTGTTAGGATCGAAAATTACTCGTTCGATAAACTACACTTGATATAGTCATGCAGATTGTAAGGATCGATAACTACTGATACAATCATCAATTACGCAATACACACACGCACACGCGTACACACGCACAATTCTCCTCGTAGTAATCATATAGACAATATTACAAGACACGGGAATATTAGTGGTTATCGATTCTTACAATCTGCATGGCTGTATGTATTGGATACAACTATAACCAAATGATATATAGTCCTGGGAATCTACGGTGTCACGAAATAGTATGAAATAAGAATACGTATTTGATATAATAATATGGAAATACCAGTGTCCCGAAGCAGTAGTTTATATATAAATTGGACGGTTAGTGGTGAGCAAAGCAAAAAAATAACAAGACGGTTTTGTTTTTCGTGTGTTCTGTATACTTTCGATATTAGTTTTAGTATACGTGCACTGCGTAGTTAGAATCGGTATTGTTCGTGTTCTTGGCGCTGTATCGATTTTTATGGCACTAGGTCTCTTGGCCCCTCTTGGTATTGACCGTTGTCTTTTACATTTGTAATTGAAGTGTAAAACTGAAAACAATGCCTTTATATTAACATAATCCCATAAAACTTGCTAGAGTCTTGCTGTATTGTAATATATTTTGGCTTCAGTTCTGCCAAAGTCTCGTCCATGTAGTATTTATTTTACACCAGGTCTCTGCTACGAGGTTGCAGTGCATTTTCTTGATCTTGCAAAAATGCATGAACGGTACCATGACTGCAAATGACTGGAATTTTTTTCTCATTGTTACAGGATCATCGTAACACTTATGATGACAAATTTAGTGATAAAAGCATTTGGTAACAATTTCACTTTTACATCTGGATATGAACTTGATTACGATTACCATATTACGTCAAACCATTATAATATCAGTAACAGCCCAAGTAACACAAAAAGCTACAAAACAGCTGCCATGACGTCTTTGTAGCAACAAACCGTAGCATTTTAGTCTTCGTGGCAACCTCTATAGCGCTGCGGAAGCTACTACGGCAACATCGCTGTTGCCAAAACGGGGATCTTACTTTCCCAGTAAACGAAACAGTATTCAGAAGTATTCAAGCCCAAAAAATAGGATTGAGAATGATAGAAGCATTCGTTTTGGACTGCATTGAATACTATTCCTTTAGGATTGAGAATGATAGAAGCATTCGTTTTGGACTGCATTGAATACTATTCCTTATCATTCTTAATTCTATTTCCTGGGCTTGAATACTTCTTCAATTACTGGGTTGTTTGCCAAAACGCCACCGTAGCTTGATTGGTGCTACCGTAGCTATTTTGCTGCCAGCAATTTTGCTACATAATAGCTACAAAGCAGCTGCGGTCACGGTAGCAAATATTTACTACATCGCTCACGAGTGCTACCAAAATGCTGCGACTTCGCTTCGGTGACGTTACCGCGGCTAAAATGTAGCCAGTGGAAACGTCTCGGCAGCATGATTTGCGTATCAATTTATTGCTACAAAGGAGCAGAAAAATAGCATCAGTGACGTCGCTGTAGCATGTATAAAGCTCTATATATGATAAATAAATGCTTAATTATTCATTTAAAAAATAATTGTCTATATTAATTAGTAATTGATTGTTTATTCAATAAGACAAGACAAATTTAATTAAAATAAAAAAAAAAAAAAAGTGATTGAACTTGGGAAGTACTTGAACCTCAGAACCTTTATAGTTGTCGTTTTCGTATGATTCTGGAAATAAATTGATATTAATTAATTTATAATCATTAGACATCAGGTACAGTTTATTAATTGGATA